>QJPP01006340.1:0-13442 GCA_003996215.1 Jaltomata sinuosa
GTTGGAGGGACTCGTGCAGTCTTTTGATTCTTGAGACGTTTAGGTGAGCGGCTGACGGTCGGAGGCTTGTCTACATCTCATCTGTTGTACTGTTGCTCCTGTGTACTTTCGGACGGCGAATTTATGTTGTATTTTTGTTTACTAGTAAGACGTGTTATCCTATTAGGAAGGCTTTGTTTACTATTAATACCAGGCTAGAGGGTATGGGTGAGTTTCCTTTATATATTTTATTCGAGTTTTGCTTTGCTTAATTTCTGCTGCTTGTGCGTTTGGTTAGGGGGGGGGGGTGTAGCCCATGTACTAACGTTCCTGGGCATACGGGAATTGTTCAGCCTACTTGGGGATTGTAGGGCTAACCATCATGACTTGAGATATCGGTCGTGACACGGACGCACATTATCACACAAAATCCATGGACAAATAACACACGAAAAAAACTAAAAATCCCTATTTTCCCATTTCCGGGAGCCACGTTTGAATCCTAAACCCCACGTTTTGCCCCTTCCGAACCAACGCGCGCCACTAAAGGAGGTCGATCGCAACGCCACAAAAAATTTCCTCCTTAATACCGCCGGACGCACATATTCCACACAAAATCTATTGGACTATTACAAACGAAAAAACCGACAAAATCCCTATATTTCCCGTTCTGGGGCCACATTTTGAGATAACTTAAGAACCCCAAACGTTGCCACTCCCGGAACCAACGCGGCGCCATTAAATAAGGTCATCAACGGACGCCCACGAAAAAATTATTGGCCACATACCACGGACGCAACTATTCACACAAAATCATTGGACTATAACCACACAAAAGAACTTGAAAAAATCTCTATTTCCCTTCCGGTGCCACGTTTGAAATACTAAAACCCCAGGTTTGCCCCTCCGAACCAACGCGCGCCATTAAATAGGTCGTCGCGGACGCCAATGAAAACTTTTGGCCAAAATACCGCCGGACGCATATATCACACAAAAACCATGGACTATAACACACAAAAAAACAGAAAAATCCCTATTTCCCGTTCCGGGCCACGTTTGAAATTCTAAAACCCCACGTTTGCCCTCCGAACCAACGCGCTCCATTAAATAGGTCGTCGCGGATTCCCATGAAAAATTTCGTCCAAAATACCGCCGGACGCTCATACCACACAAAATCAATGGACTATAACACACGAAAAAACCAAAAAATCCCTATTTCCCGTTCCGGGCCACGTTTGAAATCCTAAAACACCACGTTTGCCCCTATGAACCAACGCGCGCCATTTAATAGGTCGTCGCGGAAGCCCACAAAATTTTTTGACCAAAATACGACCGGACGCACATATCACACAAAATCCATGGACTAACACATGAAAAAACTGAAAAATCCCTATTTCCCGTTCCGGGCCACGTTTGAAATCCTAAAACCCCACGTTTACTCCTCCGAACCAATGCGCGCCATTAAATAGGTCATCGCGGACGCCCACCAAAAATTTCCTCCAAAATACAGCTGGACGCACATATCCCACAAAATCCATGGACTATAACATACTAAAAAACTGAAAAATCCCTACTTCCCGTTCTGGGACACGTTAGAAATCCTAAAGCCCACGTTTTCCCCTCCGAACCAACGCCCGCCATTAAATAGGTCGTCGCGGACGCCCACAAAAAATTTCCTCCAAAATACCGCCGGACGCACATATCACACAAATCCATGGACTATAACTCACGAAAAAATTGAAAAATCCCTATTTCCCATTCCGGGCCACGTTTGAAATCCTAAAACCCCACATTTGCCCTTCTGAACCAACGCGCGCCATTAAATAGGTCATCGCGAACGCCCACGAAATTTTTTATCCAAAATACCGCCGGACGCACATATCACACAAAATCCATGGACTATACACACGAAAAAACTGAAAAATCCTTATTTCCCGTTCCGGGCCACGTTTGAAATCCTAAAACCCCACGTTTGCCCTCCGAACCAACGCGCGCCATTAAATAGGTCATCGCGGACTCCCACGAAAAATTTTGACCAAAATACCGCCGGACGCACATATCACACAAAATCCATGGACTAACACACGAAAAAACTAAAAAATCCCTATTTCCCATTCTGGGCCACATTTGAAATCCTAAAACCCCACGTTTTCCCCTCCGAACCAACGCGCGCCATTAAATAGTTCGTCGAGGACCCCCACGAAAAATTTCCTCCAAAATACCGCCGGATGCACATATCACACAAAATCCATGGACTATAACACACGAAAAAACTGAAAAATCCCTACTTCCCGTTTCGGGCCACGTTTGAAATCCTAAAACCCCACGCTTGCCCCTCCGAACCAACGCCCGCCATTAAATAGGTCGTCGTAGACGTCCACGAAAACTTTCCTCAAAAATACTGCCGGACGCACATATCACACAAATCCATGGACTATAACACACGAAAAAATCCAAAAATCCCTATCTCCCATTCCGGGCCACGTTTGAAATCCTAAAACCCCACGTTTTCCGTTCCGAACCAATGCGAGCCATTCAATAGGTCGTCGTAGACGTCCACGAAAATGTTCCTCCAAAATACCGCCGGACGCACATATCACACAAAATCCATGGACTATAATAACACACGAAAAAACTAAAAAATCCCTATTTCCCATTCCGGGCCACGTTTGAAATCCTAAAACCCCACGTTTGCCATTCCAAACCAACGCGCGCCATTAAATAGGTCGTCGCGGACGCCCAGGAAAAATTTGGCCAAAATACCGCCGGACGCACATATCACACAAAATCAATGGACTATAACACACGAAAAACCGAAAAATCCCTATTTCCCATTCCGGGCCACGTTTGAAATCCTAAAACCCCACATTTTCCCCTCCGATTGAACGCGCGCCATTAATGTAATGACCCTTCCGGTCATTTCCACGTTTAAGTTTTGAAGTCAAGAGAATCCCGAGAGAATTCTTGAGTATCAAATCGTGCGTTGGCGAATTACGAGCCTAAACTTAAGAATTTTATTAGCCTCGTGCGTGTACTTGAAAATACGTTATTTAAAAGTTGAATTTAGTAAAAATTATAGTATTATTGCCTTTTCAAAATATTTTAAAGGTTTATGAAAAATATATTTGATACGATATAAGTGTATACGTATTTATTTTATAAGGTTTTTATACTCCATAATATTTTAACGGAGATAGTAAATTTAGCTATGTTGAAAGTTATTATTATAATATAGTAGGTTTTGTTTGAAATAATTTTCTATGAATTATGGTATATTTAAAGTATTATATTTATTTTACCTACGAAATTTATTGCAATACCCGAGTATATACTTAATAGGATCGGATTGGTGCCACCTCCACTTCCACGTGAAGTGGAGGGCTAACACAGCATAGCAAGTGGAAAGGTGGGCTATCTTTGGAAGTGGCAGCAATATGATAAATTGCATGCTTATATTTATATTAAAGTGAGCCTTTTGACTTTGTTAAGTTTGATATAATATATGTAAATACTGTTGGCATACAACTATGCAGCACTATTAAATACTCCATTCACGTGAAGAGGTTGTTGTGAGGAAAATATATTTGATAAAGTAAGTCAATTATCTACGTCAAGTTATTCAAGCCCAAATCCGAATCCGATTCCGATTTAGTTTTGGATTTTTCTCGGAGTGGTTCGAGCTTGGACATCGTTGTTCTAGCAGCTTGTCGTCGGACGACAGGTAGGTTACGGTTTATTTTCCCTAGACTCCGTATATATAAAATAAAATTGTATTAATGGGCATCCTTGGGTTGGTTTATTAAGTTGGTACCACAGACCTCGACCGCTTTATTCATGTCCGCCTACTTTTGTTCCTCCGTTGCTTGTAGTATTTGCCGATATATTTTAGTTACCCTTGTGGTCCTGTGAGGCCTTGTTGACTCTGGAACAATAGAGGTGGGATTTTGGGAACATAAGAATTACTTCTTGAGTCCCCGGACATAGCATTATCCTTCTAGGCTTAGTTTATGCTTGCCTGAGTAGATTGTGGGCCTGTGCAGGGTCAATAGGTTGATTGTAAGCTGCTGGGCAGCTATTGTGTGTGATCATATCATTTCCATGCATATAAAGAGGTTTTATCCATGTTTTACTGTGGTTTGGCTTCGGGCCTACTGACACTGTTTTCTAAACCTTGCATGGCCCGGGGGGCCCATTTTTGATGGAAATGATTTGGAAATGGTTGATTTCCCTTGTGGAGATTTTTGGGCAAGAAAGTAAAATTATGTTTTAAAACACCAGTTTTACTACTACACTAGACTCGGCAGGGCCGGAGTGCTAGTTGAGGTTTCTTGCTACTTGAGATGATTTTTAGCCTCGGTTGGACCGAGCACCTGAGATGACTTTTTACTGTTTAGACCCGGCTACGCCCGGGCACCCTTGGAGGGGTTTTTGAGATATTTTCCTACTATTTTTCGTCCTGGACAGGGTCTGGGCATGCATATTCGAGACTGGGTCTCTATCTTGATATCGAGACTGGGTCTCTATCTTGATACATGTTCTGATACTGAGATTTAGTATGGGGTCTGGGACCTCCATTGACCTTGCCATCCGGGCCAGGGGCTACGGGCTGCGTGTGCCGGAGGAGGGGTATACGGTGGAGTAGAGGTATACGGGCAGAGTCCTTCCATGGAACCTACCTGCTGGGCCGGATCGGCGCCGGAGGAGGTACATACAGAGATACCATGGCACTTGAGATCTTCATGCATCATATCATTCATTGTTTGAGGCTCCACCCTTGTTTGTTGTTTGCTGATTGTACGCTTCGGTAGTATGGGATGCCGGAGGGTTTGTTTTCACTTGTTTGTGTTCCTCGGTTGTATGGGCGGCCGGGGGACTGTAGGTAGACTTTTTGCTTTTTACTTACAGAATTGTTCTCTATTATGGATAAGTATGAGATTGGTATGATTAGTTGGGTTTGATTCATGTCTCTGAGCATGCCTATTATTACTCTTTCTCTCTTCTTCTTACACTTGAGGTTACCGGTATACCGTCCATTTCGTAAATTTATTTTGTATACACTGTTGTTGCAAGGACCCCAGGTGCGTTATTTCTTACTTTCACTTGTGCCTATGGTGTGTATATTCTGCTTACTAGCCTCATATGTGGTTCTGTTGATTTCCCTCTGGGCTAGTTCCTGTGTACCTTTCGTTGATTTCTGTGATTACTTGCTTCTATTCTGTCTATTACTACGCTTTTATCTTATATGTGCCCAGTCGGCCTATGATACCTACTGGGTACCTTATGCTTCGCATTTGGTGCTCACCCCTACCCCTTGCATCTTTGGGTGCAGATCCTAGCGTGGGCCATCGCCGTTAGACCGTCGTTGTGATTCGTGCTTGGAGATCTGTTGAAGACTACTTCAGGCTGAGGGTGAGCTCTTGGCGATCGGAGCTTAGCTTTAGTTTATCTTTTGCTTCATGTACTCTATTACCATTCAGAGACATCTGTATATATAGTTTTGGTTTATTTGCACTCCATGTATGTAGTTTGGCTCTGTACTATGATACCAGGTCTTGGGGTTTGGTTTAGTTTCCGCATATGTATATATTTATATCCCTGTTATCTATTTTATTCGTCTTGTTCCCTTTTGCTAGATAGTAGCCCATTACTAACTGTTCTGGGCTACGGGAATTGGTTCGCCTACTGGGGGGTTGTAGGCGCCATCATGACCGAGAAATCGGGTCGTGACAACTTGGTATCAGAGCTTTAGGTTCACCGGTGTCATCGGTATAGGAGCCAATGTCTAGTAGAGTCCTGCGGATCGGGGCGGAGACGTCCGTACTCAATCTTTGGGAGGCTACAGTGCATTTTAGGAAATTTGACTCTTTCATTGCTTCTGTGTCGTGCGTTTACCCTTGAAGTTTCTAGAGATCTCATTTGTTCTACTTCATTCTTCCGCAGATGGTTCGTACGAGATCATCGGCAGCACGCGAGGATGAGCCTCCCACTCCAGCTAGGGGTCGAGGACGCCCTCGATCAGTGGCACCTGCTAGAGCTGCTAGCGTGGAGATAGAGCCCGAGCAGCATGTGGTTCAGGGGGCAGCCCAGGTACCACCAGCTCCAGTGCCAGCTCCAGCGCCAGCTCCGGTACCAGCTCCAGTGCCCACTTCTGTGCCAGCTCCAGCCACAGCTCCATCTCCAGATATTCGGGGATTACTATTACAGCTTTTGGGTGTGATTGGAGAGCGGCCTTCTGAGGTAGCGCAGACATCCGCTCAGGGGGCAGCCCTGGGTGCACAGAGCTCAGGAGCGCAGCCTGCTACTATGGCTCCCCGTGCAGAGGTCATTCCGGTCCCATCTGTTGCACAGCCTCTTGCTCCTCGCCCAGCTATGACAGAGTCAGAGCAGAAGGCGTTGGGTAGGTTTTTGAGGTTAGCACCTCCGAGATTTGCTGGTACTTCTGGACAGGATCCACATGACTTTATTACTACCTGTGAGGAGATGTTGCATCATCTGGGTTTGTTAGAGACTCATGGGGTTGGTTATACTACCTATCAGTTGGAGGGCCCAGCGAAGTTATGGTGGAGGGCCCAGGTTGCTTGTAGACCACCATCGTCACCTCCTTTGACCTGGTCTGAGTTTTATGAGGCCTTTATGGCCAAGTTCCTACCCCAGAGTGATCGGGAGCGTCGCAGGGAGCAGTTTACTCACCTTGTACAGGGGTCTATGACTATCTCGGAGTATGAGACCCATTTTCATCAGCTAGCACCGTTCAGAGCTATGATCATTCCTACCGAGGCTGATAGGATTCTTGGATTTGTATGGGGTTTGAGGCCAGAGATCAGGCAGCCAGCTGAGATATTGATTGCCAGTGGCCGGTCATTCCAGGCTATTGTAGATTATGCGCGCACCGTGGAGGACTTACAGCGACATGATCAGGGGTCCAGAGATAAGAGGCCTCGGCATCAGGGTGTCTACAGTGGTTCCAGATATGGTGGTAGAGGTTCTGGCCAGTGGAGCCGGAGTTATCAGCCACAGCAGTTCCAGGGTCAGTCCAGCCGACCGGTTCAGGCTTCCCTTCAGACTTTCGGTAGTACCCAGTTCGAGCAGGGTCAGGGCAGCCATCAGGGCTATAGCGGCCAGTCTTCGAGGGGTACAGTTTCTGGGGCATCAGGTCGTGGTGGTCATTCGGGATTTGCGAGTTCATCTCGATTGAGTAGGCCGTCAGGGACTTGTTTTACTTGTAGTGCGATGGGTCATTTTGCTAGAGATTGCCCTCAGCAGGGTACAGTTCAGTTGGCCGAGTCTTTACGGGTAGTTCAGCCTCCGGCTAGAGGGGGTGGTCGTATGGGTAGAGGTGGTGCTCCACGCGGTAGAGCAGGTGGTAGGGATGGCGGTCGGGCAGGTGAAGGTCGTCGTCAGTTTTATGCGGTCCCTAGGAGACCAGAGGCAGAGGCCTCAGATGTTGTGATTACAGGTACGATTTCTGTGTGCCATCAGCCTGCTATGGCTTTATTTGATCCTGGATCCACTTGTTCATATGTATCTGCCTACTTTGTGCCTTGTTTGGGGTTGGCTAGTGAGCCATTATCTGTTCCTGTTTCTGTTTTGACCCCAGTAGGAGATTCTTTAGTAGTGGATCGGATTGTGAGATCCTGTATGTTATCTATTGGTGATTCAGAGACTTGGGGTGACTTGATGATTCTTGATATGCTAGATTTTGATGTGATACTGGGCATGGACTGGTTATCCCCTCACCGTGTGGTTTTGGATTGTTATGCCAAGACCATTACCATAGCTGTGCCCGGTGTATCCCCGGTTGTGTGGCAGGGTTCTGTTAGCCATGCACCATCTGGGATCATCTCTTGTCTTCGAGCTAGGAAGTTGATTGCCCGTGGGTGTTTAGCTTATCTAGCATATGTCCGAGATGTTAGTGCTGACCCCACTTCTCCTGAGTCTGTTCCTGTGGTTAGAGACTTCCTCGATGTGTTTCCTACCGACCTGCCAGGCCTTCCACCTGAGAGAGATATTGATTTTGCTATTGAGTTGGAGCCGGGTACTAGGCCCATTTCTATTCCCCCTTACCGTATGGCTCCTGCTGAGTTGAGGGAGCTTAAGGAGCAGCTCCAGGATCTGTTAGCTAAGGGGTTTATTAGACCTAGTGTGTCACCTGGGGTGCTCCTGTTCTCTTCGTGAAGAAGAAGGATGGGTCGATGCGCATGTGTATTGATTATCGGCAGCTGAATAGGGTGACAGTGAAGAATAGGTATCCGATGCCGAGGATTGATGATTTGTTTGACCAGCTTCAGGGTTCAGTCGTGTTTTCGAAGATTGATTTGAGGTCTGGCTACCATCAGTTGAGGATTAGGGCGGAGGACATCCCTAAGACAGCATTCAGGACACGTTATGGCCATTATGAGTTCCTAGTGATGTCTTTTGGGTTGACTAATGCCCCCGCAGCCTTTATGAACTTGATGCACAGGGTTCTTGGCCCGTATTTGGACTCATTTGTGATAGTTTTTATAGACGACATCTTGGTATACTCGCGTAGCAGAGATGAGCATGAGCAGCACTTGAGGGTTATACTACAGACTTTGAGAGATCATCGGCTTTATGCCAAGTTCTCAAAGTGCGAGTTTTGGCTTGAGTCAGTTGCATTCCTAGGGCACGTGGTGTCTAAGGATGGGATTAGGGTTGATCCGGGAAAGATTTCAGCGGTTTGTGAGTGGCCTAGACCTACTACTGTTACTGAGGTTCGCAGCTTTATTGGGCTAGCAGGTTACTACAGACGGTTCGTTGAGGGATTTTCTTCCATAGCAGCACCCTTGACTATGCTGACTAGGAAGGATGTCCCATTTCAGTGGTCGGATCAGTGTGAGGATAGCTTCCAGAGGCTTAAGGCCTTATTGACTTCAGCTCCAGTTTTGACTTTGCCGGTTGAGGGTCAGAGCTTCTCCGTGTATTGTGATGCTTCTGGGGTTGGTCTTGGTTGTGTGTTGATACAGCAGGGTCGAGTAATACATATGCATCGAGGCAGCTAAAGGTTCACGAGCGCAACTACCCCACTCATGATTTAGAGTTGGCGGCGGTAGTTTTCGCGCTCAAGATCTGGAGGCATTATTTATATGGAGTTCACTGTGATATCTTCACCGATCACCGTAGTCTTCAGTATATCACGAGTCAGCGGGAGTTGAACTCGAGACAGAGGAGATGGGTCAAGTTACTGAAGGACTATGACTTCACTATTCTGTATCATCCGGGCAAGGCGAACGTGGTAGCGGATGCCTTGAGTCGGAAGACAGTGAGTATGGGTAGCCTAGCTTCTCTTTCAGTTTCAGAGCGGCCGTTGGCCTTGGACATTCAGTCCTTGGCTAACCGTTTGGTTAGGCTTGACTTGTCGGATCCTAGCAGAGTTCTTGCTAGTATTGAGGTTCGTTCTACTTTGGTTGATCAGGTTCAGAGCCGTCAGTTTGAGGATCAGCAGTTGTGTTACCTTCGTGATCGGGTTGTTCAGGGTGAGACCAGTCCGGCTACTCTAGATTCAGATGGGGTTCTGAGGTATGATAGTCGCCTTTGTGTTCCGAGGGTTAGTGATTTGATTCAGTTGATACTTTATGAGGCACATTGTACTAGATACTCCATTCACCCTGGCACAACGAAGATGTATAGAGACTTGAGGCAGCTTTACTGGTGGAGTGGTATGAAGCGGGATATAGCAGAGTTCATATCTCGGTGCTTGAACTGTCAGCAGGTTAAGTTCGAGCACATGAGACCTGGTGGTTTGATGCAGCGACTTCCCATTCTTGAGTGGAAGTGGGAAGGGATTACTATGGACTTCGTTGTTGGTTTGCCCCGTACTTCTCGTGGGTTTGATTCCATATGGGTGATTGTTGATAGGCTGACCAAGTCAGCACATTTCTTGCCGGTTCATACTTCTTATGGTGCAGAGAGGTTAGCTCAGATCTACCTTCGTGAGATTGTTCGGTTGCACGGGGTCCCAACTTCTATCATTTCAGACCGCGGCACCCAATTTACATCTCAGTTCTGGAGGGCTATTCAGCGAGATTTGGGTACAGAGGTTCATCTTAGCACCGCTTTCCACCCTCAGACAGATGGCCAGTCCGAGAGGACCATCCAGATTTTGGAGGACATGCTTCGAGCTTGTATTCTTGACTTTGGAGGTTCATGGGATCAGTTTGTTCCCTTGGCAGAGTTTTCTTATAATAACAGCTTCCATTCGAGTATCGGCATGGCACCTTTTGAGGCTTTGTATGGCAGGCGTTGCAGATCACCGGTAGGTTGGTTTGATGGTTTTAGTGCTTGGCCACAGAGCACAGATTTGCTTCGAGATTCCTTAGACCGAGTCCGAGTGATTCAGGACAGACTTCGGGCAGCTCAGAGCAGGCAGAAGAGTTATGTTGATCGTAGGCTTCGTGCCTTGGAGTTTAGTGTCGGTGACTTGGTGTTTCTCCGTTTATCGCCCATGAAGGGCGTGATGAGATTTGGTAGGCGGGGCAAGCTTAGCCCCAGGTACATTGGGCCGTTTGAGATTCTTCAGAGGGTCGATAGCGTTGCCTATCAGCTAGCCTTGCCTCCGATGTTTTCAGCTATACATCCTGTATTTCATGTTTTGATGCTGCGTCGGTATGTACCAGATGAGTCTCATGTGTTACAGTGGGATTCAGTTCAGTTGGGTGAGGGTTTAGCCTTTATTGAGGAGCCGGCAGCTATTTTGGCCAGAGATGTCAGGAGATTGAGGTCTCGAGAGATCCCGGTTGTTAAGGTTCAGTGGAGGCACCGTCCAGTCGAGGAGGCTACCTGGGAGACCGAGAGAGATATGCGGGCCCAGTATCCGCAGCTGTTTGAGCCTTCAGGTACCCCCTTGACCGTGACTTTCGAGGACGAAAGCCCTTTTTAGTAGTGGATGATGTAATGACCCTTCCGGTCATTTCCACGTTTAAGATTTGAAGTCAAGCAAATCGACAAAAGATATCGTAAGACCCTTAACAAATTTTCTGAACTTTGGGTCAAATGTCTCGGGACTTTTCTCCCAATATATAAAGAGTTAGAAGTCCCCCGAGATACCAAATCGAAGTTCTACGAGTCTAGTTTCCAACGCACAAAACCTCACGTCCAACTGATCTCGGAGTAAAGAGTTATGACTGTTTTACCGCGGACTGTCTGGCAGAAAACGGGTTGCGAACCGGGTCGCGAATCGGGTCGGGTTAAACTCGATTTAAGCCTCGACTTCACGTTTTAAAACGCCATTTCAGTCCCGAAACAGTTATAAAAAATAAGGGAGGGTCCCGAGAGAATTCTTGAGTATCAAAATCGTGCGTATTTGAAAATATTTTATTTAAAAGTCGAAGGTGGAAGGAAGTTATATTATATTATTATTACCTTTGAAAAATATTTTAACGGAGATAGTAAAATTTAGTTATGTTAAAATTTATTATTATAATATAGTAGGTTTTATTTGAAATGATTTTCTATTAATTATGGTATATTTAAAATATCATATTTATTTTACCACGAATTTATGCAATACCCGAGTATATACTTAACGGGATGGATTGGTTGCCACCTCCACTTCCACGTGGAAGTGAAGTAGGGCAGCAACCATGTGGTGGCATTGACTAAGAAAGTAATATATATAGGGTGATGTTAGGTAGAAACACAGTTTATTATTTTTGGCCACAAATTGTATCATATGTATGAACAAATGCCTAGAACTTTAGGAATTTGTTTGGCAGCAATTAACGTGCTTATAATTTACACGGATTCAACAACAATTTCTCCCTTAGTTAAAAAGTTGTTCTTCCAAATATATTGTGTTAAGATACTGTGTTAAGGAGGGGAAATGATGATTGGTTGGTGTTTTTGTTAAAGCACCACAAGAAATCAATTATCTACGTCAAGTAATTCAAGTCCGAGTTCGAGTATGATTTCATTTCAAAGCTTTTCGGAGAGGTTCAAGCTTGTCATCGGACGACAGGTAGGTTATGGTTTATTTTCCCTAGACTCCGCATATATAGAATAAAATTGTATTAATGGGCATCCTTGGGTTGGTTTATTAGGTTGGTACCACAGACCTCGGTACCGCGTATTCAGTCCGCCTACTTTTGTTCCTCCGTTGCTTGTAGTATTTTTCGTGATATTTTATTT
Source organism: Jaltomata sinuosa (assembly GCA_003996215.1). Lineage (NCBI taxonomy): Eukaryota > Viridiplantae > Streptophyta > Magnoliopsida > Solanales > Solanaceae > Jaltomata > Jaltomata sinuosa. The sequence goes on from QJPP01006340.1 coordinate 12,124, forward strand.
ACCCTTGTGGTCCTGTGTGGCCTTGTTGACTCTGGAACATAGAAGGTGGGATTTTGGGAATGTCCGCGAGTCCCGAGCATAGAATTATCCTTCTAGGCTGGTTATGCTTGCTGAGTAGCTGTGGGCCTGTGCAGGGTCGATAGGTTGATTGTGAGCTGCGGGGTAGCTATTGTGTGTGATCATACCATTTCCATGCATATAAAGAGGTTTTATCCATGTTTTACTGTGGTTTTGGCTTCGGGCCTACTAGCACTGTTTTCTAAACCTTGCATGGCCCGGGGGGCCCGTTTTTGATGGAAATGATTTGGAAATGGTTGATTTCACTTGTGGAGATTTTGGGCAAGAAAGTAAAATTATGTTTAAAATCATCAGTTTTATGATTATCGCTAGACTCGGCAGGGCCGGGGTGCTAGTTGAGTTTTCTTGTTACTTGAGATTATTTTTAGCCTCGGTTGGACCGAGCACCTGAGATGACTTTTTACTGTTTAGACCCGGCGACGCCCGGGCACCCTTGGAGGGGTTTTTGAGATATTTTCCTACTATTTTTAGTCCTGGACAGGGTCTGGGCATGCATATTCGAGACTGGTTCTATATCTTGATATCGAGACTAGGTCTCTATCTTGATACATGTTCTGATACTGAGTTTTGGTATGGGGTCGGGACCTCCATGGACCTTGCTATCCGGGCCAGGGGCTACGGGCTGCGTGTGCCGGAAGAGGGGTATACGGTGGAGTAGAGGTATACGGGCAGAGTCCTTCCATGGAACCTACCTGCTGGGCCGGATCGGCGCCGGAGGAGGTACATACAGAGATACTATGGCACTTGAGATCTTCATGCATCATATCATTCATGGTTCGAGGTTCCACCCTTGTTTGCTATTTGCTGATTGTACGCTCCGGTAGTATGGGATGCCGGAGGGGTTGTTTTCACTTGTTTGTGTTCCTCGGTTGTATGGGCGGCCGGGGACTGTAGGTAGACTTTTGCTTTTTACTTATAGAATCGTTCTCTATTATGGATAAGTATGAGATTGGTATGATTAGTTGAGTTTGATTCATGTCTCTGAGCATGCCTATTGTTACTCTTTCTCTCTTCTTCTTACACTTGAGGTTACCGGTATACCGTCCATTTCATAAACTTATTTTATATACACTGTTATTGCAAGGACCCCAGGTGCGTTATTTTTTACTTTCACCTGTGCCTTTGGTGTGTATATTCTGCTTGCTAGCCTCACATGTGGTTCTGTTGATTTCCCTCTGGGCTAGTTCCTGTGTACCTTTCGTTGATTTCTGTGACTCCTTGCTTCTATTCTGTCTATTACT
>QJPP01006341.1:0-29572 GCA_003996215.1 Jaltomata sinuosa
CAAAAACCTACCCAACGCCATCTGCTCTGACTCTATCATAACTGGGCGAGGAGCAAGGGGCTGTGCAACAGATGGAACCGGAATGACCTCCGCACGAGGAGCCATAGTAGCCGGCTGCGCTCCTGAGCTCTGTGCACCCAGGGCTTCCCCCTGAGCAGATGTATACGCTACCTCAGAAGGCCGCTCTCCAATCATACCCAAAAGCTGTAATAGTAATCCCCGAATGTCTGGAAACTGAGTTGCGGCTGGAGCTGGCAAAGAAGTGGGCACTGGGGCTGGTGCTGGAGCTGGCGCTGGAGCTGGCGTTGGAGCTGGCGCTGGAGCTGGCGCTGGAGCTGGCACTTGAGCTGGCGCTGGAGCTGGTGCTGGAATAGGAGGCTCATCCCCGCGTGATGCCGATGATCTCGAACAAAGCATCTACGGAAGAATAAAGTAGAACAAAAGAGATTTCCAGAAACTTCAAGGGTTCTACGCACGACACAGAAGCAATGAAAGAATCAAATTTCCTAAAATGCCACTGTAGCCTCCCAAAGATTGAGTACGGATGTCTCCGCCCCGATCCGCAGGACTCTACTAGACATTGGCTCCTATACCGATGACACCGGTGAACCTAAAGCTCTGATACCAAGTTGTCACGACCCAATTTCTCGATCATGATGGCACCTACAACCCCCGGTAGGTGAACCAATCCCCGTAGCCCAGAACAATTAGTAATGGGCTACTATCTAGCAAATAAGGGAACAAGACGAATAAAATAGATAACAGGGATATAAATATATACATGTGCGAAAACTAAACCAAACCCCAAGACCTGGTATCATAGTACAGAGCCAAACTACATACATGGAGTGCAAATAAACCAAAACTATATATACAGATGTCTCTGAATGGGAATAGAGTACATGAAGCAAAAGATAAACTAAAGCTAAGCTCCGATCGCCAAGAGCTCACCCTCAGTCTGCAGTAGTCCCCGACAGATCTCCAAGCACGAATCACAATGATCTAACGGGGATGGCCCACGCTAGGATTTGCACCCAAAGATGCAGGGGGTAGGGGTGAGCACCAAATGCGGAGCATAAGGTACCTAGTAGGTATCATAGGCCGACTGGGCACATATAAGATAAAAGCGTAGTAATAGACATAATAGAAGCAAGCAGTCACGGAAATCAATGTAAGGTACACAGGAACTAGCCCAGAGGGAAATCAACAGAACCACATATGAGGCTAGTAAGCAGAATATACACACCATAGGCACAGGTGAATGTAAGAAATAACGCACCTGGGGTCCTTGCAATAACAGTGTATACAAAATAATTTTACGAAATGGACGATATATCGGTAACCTCAAGTGTAAGAAGAAGAGAGAAAGAGTAATGATAAGCATGCTCAGAGACATGAATCAAACTCAACTAATCATATCAATCACAAATCCAGAAACTAACAGTCTAGCAGTAACCAATCTCATACTTATCCATAATAGAGAACAATTTTGTAAGTAAATAGAAAAAGTCTACCTACAGTCCCCCGGCCGCCCATACAACCGAGGAACACAAACAAGTGAAAACAAACCCTCCGGCATCCCATACTACCGGAGCGTACAATCAACAAACACCAAACAAGGGTGGAGCCTCAAACAATGAATGATATGATGCATGAAGATCTCAAGTGCCATGGTATCTCTGTATGTACCTCCCCCGGCGCCGATCCGGCCCAGCAGGTAGGTTCCATGGAAGGACACTGCCCGTATACCTCTACTCCACCGTATACCGCTCCTCCGGCACACGCAGCCCATAGCCCCTGGCCTAGATGGCAAGGTCCATGGAGGTCCCAGACCCCATACTAAAACTCAGTATCAGAACATGTCGTCCGGAAGCAAGTCCGGTATCAGGATGGAGACCCAGTCTCGAATATGCAATGCCCAGACCCTGTCCAGGACTAAAGTAGAAGGAAAATGTCTCAAAAACCCTCCAAGGGTGCCCGGGAATAACCGGGTCTAAACAGTAAAAATCCATCTCAGGTGCTCGGTCCGACCGAGGCTAAAAATCATCTCAAGTAGCAAGAAAACTCAACTAGCACTCCGGCCCTGCCGAGTCTAGCGTTAATCGTAAAACTGGTGATTTAAATCATAATTTTACTTTCTTTTACCCAAGAATATTCACAAGTTTAAATCAAACCATTTCCAAATTATTTCCATCAAAACGGACCCCCCGGGCCATGCAAGGTTTAGAAAATAGTGCCAGTAGGCCCGAAGCCAAAACCATAGTAAAACACGGATAAAACCTTTTTATATGCATGAAAATGGTATGATCACACACAATAGCTGCCCAGCAGCTCACAATCAACCTATTGACCCTGCACAGGCCCACAGCTGCTCAGCAAGCATAACCAGCCTAGAAGGATATTTCTATGCCCGGGACTCGCGGACATTCCCAAAATCCCACCTTCTATGTTCCAGAGTCAACAAGGCCTCACAGGACCACAAGGGTAAATAAAAGATATCGTCAAATATTACAAGCAACGGAGGAACAAAAGTAGGCGGACATGAATAAAGCGATCGAGGTCTGTGGTGCCAACCTAATAATCCAACCCAAGGATGCCCATTAATACAATTTTATTCTATATATGCGGAGTCTAGGGAAAATAAACCGTAACCTACTTGTCGTCCGATGACAAGCTTGAACCTCTCCGAAAAACCTCCAACACGAAACCAAACTCGGACTCGGATAACTTCACGTAGATAATCTATTTTCTTTTCGATGTTCCCGTACCACACCACTTGGATAACCCACAAATTCTCTTCACGGTATGAACATACATACTTTGCAACTTTTGCATAAGTTATAGAAAGTACATATCCCATTCTGAAATATCAAATTGCTGAGAATATATATCAATAACACCTAAGCTAAGTCAAGTATTAATCACTTAATATTATTTAATTAATTAAATACCTAAGTGACTCTTGATCAAAGTGGTGCCACCACTTATAGCGTACTTGCTGGCCACTCCCTCCACCTACACGTGGAGTGAAGGTGGCAATTACAAGGCCACAAGAAAATATTCTTGTCCCGCTATTTATATACTCGGGTATTGCGTAAATTCGTGGTATAATAAATATAATTTTTGAATATACCATAATCATTAGAAAATTATTTTGAATAAAACCTACAATATTATAATAATAAATTTCAAAGTAACTAAGTTTACTATCTCCGTTAAAATAATACAATGTATAAAAACTTTATAAAATAAATACATATACCATTATATCGTAACAAAATATTTTTCATAAACCTTTAAAATATTTTGAAAAGGTAATAATAATATAATTTTTACCAAATTCAACTTTTAAATAAAATATTTTCAAATACACGCGATATTAATAAAATTCTTAAATCTAGACTCGCAATTCACCAACGCACGATTTTGATACTCAAGAACTCTCTTGAAATTCTCCCTTATGTTTTATCACTGTTTCGGAACTGAAATGGCGTCTTAAAACCTGAAGTTGAGGCTTAAATCGAGTTTAACCCGACCCGATTCGCGACCCGGTTCGCAACCCGTTTTCTGCCAGACAGTCCGCGGTAAAACAGTCATAACTTTTTACTCCAAGATCAGTTGGACGTGAGGTTTTGTGCGTTGGAAACTAGACTCGTAGACCTTCGATTTGGTATTTCGGGGGACTTCTAACTCTTTATATATTGGGAGAAAAGCTCCGAGACATTTGACCCAAAGTTCAGAAAATTCATTAAAGAACTTACGATAACTTTTGCCGACTTGCTTGGCTTCAAAACTTATAATGCGACCAAACAAATGGGCCCAACACCGAAATACCGGTCCTGACGAGCCTTAAGTGACTTGGGGCAGCTACAAACACGCTCTAACGGCACAAGGAAAACGTATTCGTGGAAATAACCGGAAGGGTCATTACATTATTGCTTTATATAAACTGTTGGGAGTAGTTGTTTTCTTTCTAGAGTTGTTGATAGGGTCCTTGCCGTTCGAGGGCTGATTTTTAAGCCAAGATATATTTATTTGTTTTCTTTATCGTGTGTGGCTGCTATGCGCCATTGGAAAATAGTTCAGCAGGGTCGACATTGGCCTATGTTTTTGCATTAGGTGCCAGTTGCCCCCCCTCCCCGAGATTGGGGCATGGAAACATCCCTTGCTATAATCTTGATGATGATGAATCCAATCTTGATGATGTAGGAACAACAGACCCTATAGTACTGCCACCTCTGCCCGAGGGTACAAAGTTTGACATTACAAGAACTATGAACCAGTTGTTGAACCTGAGGGGATTATTTGCTTGCAAGTCTACTAATGATGCAAATTTTCACTTGGTGAACTTTGTTGGTATTGGAAAGGCTTACAATATGCTAGGAGTAGGTCAAGAGGCTATCACATTGCGGCTATTTCCATTTTCTTTGACTGGAGAAGAAACACTTTGGCTTGCTGAACTCTTTGATAATTCAATATTCACATGGAGGGACTTGAAAGGTCAGTTTCTGGAGAGGTTCTTCCCTCCATAAAAGATATTGCAGCTGAAGCAGGAGAGCAATAACTAGAGGCAGTTGAACACCGAATCACTATATGAGACATGGCTTAGGTTTAATAAGAAGCTGAATTAGGTGCCAAATCAGAGGATTCCCTCAGACTATTTGATGGAGATTTTTTATAGAGCACTGAATGCAAATACCAAAGCGGTAACTGATACAGTCATTGGGGAGCGGTCATAGAGAATACTTACATAGAAGCATCTGAGAGTCTAGATAGAGTTACAAAAATGAATAGGTCTTGGTTCACGAGAGATTTTGAGGCTCCAACCAGAACTTGTGTTTTTGGGAAATCCATGGATCATAGCCAAAACAAGCTCATAGGTGGCAACCACACAAGAAAATAACACAATCATAGCAAGTAATCATAGGTGACCTCAATACAATCATAACATGCTTTTCTATGCCACTAAGTAAGGAATAGAGTGCTTCTCATAAACACTATATCATGCTACGGTAGAAAACTCAATATTATGAAGCCACAAGTAGAATAACTATGTTATACAGGCTATAACAAGTTTTAGCCTTCCGGGTCATGACAAAAAGTGAAAAGGAAGCCTTAACATACCTTTCAACCGAAGCCTCAAGGGTGTCTCTATGAAGATCTATCAACCAATCATAATGCAATAAATGCGAGAATCAATAAGGCTTTAAGAATGAGTCATACCGAATCTAAAAGGCGGTAATGTCACATTTGCAACCAACCAAGTCCAAATCATAAGATAAATCCAGTAACAATAATAACCAATAGCTAAATCCAACAACAATATGCTAAAGACATCTCAAAGGAGCGATGAGCTCCTAAGGCAATATAACAAGGCGTACTTTACACTGTTCAATTTGACAATCATCATACGTGACTCTAATAGGAATCACACAAACCCCTCAATTTATCTAACACCTTAACACCATTAATGTACAATAATAATAACCCAACTCAATAATACAAAGGAGCTTCCCAGAGCCACAGAATCTAAAACACTGCTTCGTGGCTCAGAAATCTATAAAATAATACTAGATCATGGAATTACATAGGAGGGTCATAGGATAAAGATTACCTTAATAAAAAGCTTTAAAAATACAAGCTAACCAAGTTATTAGAATAATCCACCATGAGCTCTAACCAATATACGACAAGAAAATATGACAAATATGCCAATGACAATAAGTTCCTCCTCGAAATTTATTCTAAAGATCAATTAAGAATAGGTCAAGGATTTAGAACTCTTACCTTCCGATAAACAGATGCTAATAGTACATAAATACAAAACCCATGAGTTGTTTCCTTGCAGTAACAAAAAATAGAGCAAAAATTGATGAGAAAATTATACCAAAATGATGAGCTCGCGATGTAGAGAAATTTCTGTTAAACTTTTGAGTTGAAAGAATAAACTTCCATGGAGTATCTCTAGGGTTTATATCTGATTTTATAAGGTTTATTAGTGAAATTTATGGGTTTAAATGAAGGATTATCACCTTTTATAAAGGTCTACTGACCTAGGGGCTAAGGGAACCCACCTCGACGTGCCTATTTGTGCAGTCTCACAAAAATATGAATATCTCTCTATTCTAAAGTCCTATGAATGAATGGTTTAGTGTGTTAGAAACTAGACTCATAGACCTTGGATTTGGTAGGTTGGAGGCATTATTAATCCTTATACATTGGGAGAAATGCTCGGACAAATTTGACCCAAATTTTCCAAGAATTTATTAAAGGAACTTACAATAATCTTTGTCGACTTTTATTTTGCAACTTGCTTGATTTCAAAAACTAAGATACAACTATTGTGCAATTAAAATACCTTCTAAGATACAACTATTGTGCAATTAAAATACCTTCTAATATATGACTATTGTGCAATTAAAATACCTCATAAAACATCCTTTCTAACATATTAAGCACTCTTAGTCTTATTCTAAAAGAACAAGTTAACTTAAACGTTCGAACGGGTGTGGTATTACATCCTTCCCTCTTTAAGGACATTCATCCTCGAATGATGATAATGTACATGACATCATAGGAAACAACACAAGAACTCATATAATACACAAATAACGTACCTCAAGTACTCAAATGCAAGTCTACTATCTAAATGTTCTGAACATTATTTGAATGAGTAAATAGGTGAGGATATTTGGACTTCATATCCACTTCAGCTTCCCACGTCATCTCCTCGATATTACGATTCTGCCAAAATACTTTCATTGAAGCTATATCTTTATTTTGCATTCTCTTAACTTGGCAGTCTACTATAGAAATAGGGACTTCTTCATAAAATAGTTCCTCAAAAATCTAAACATCTCTTGTCTATACTATATGTGTTGCATCTCTGATACACTTTTGTAACATAGAAAGAGAAAAGACTGGGTGCAATACGTTTAATTCTGGATGCAACTCTAGTTGGTAAGCAACTTTACCTATCTGTCACACAATATGGTAAGGCCCAATATATCGAGGGCTAAGCTTGCCCTTCCTACCAAATCGCATAATGCCCTTTATCGGTGAAGCCTTCAGAAAAACCCAATCATCAACATTGAACTCTAAGTCCTATCGCCTAATATCTGAATATGATTTCTAGTGGCTCTGAGCTATCATCAACTACTCTCTGATTAGCTTAACCTTTTTCGCGGCCTGCTACACTATGTTAGGTCCAAGCAAACTTGACTCTTAAACCTTGAACCAACCAAGAAGGGATCAGTATTTCTGACCATATAAAGCCTCATATGGTGCCATACCAATGTTAGAATGATAGTAGTTATTAAAAGAAAAATTAATAAGCGACAAGTGATCATCCCAGTTTTCTCTGAAATCTAGCAAACATGAATGTAATATATCCTCGAGCATCTATATCATATATTTGGCTTGGCGATCATTCTAAGAATGAAAAGTTGTACTAAGATTAACGTGAGTTCCTAGACCCTTCTGGAAAGATCCCCATGAAATGTGCTATAAATTGTGCCCCTCTGTCCGAAATAATCAACACTAGGACACCATGTAGTCTGACTATTTCTCTAATGTATAGCCCAACAAAATCTTTAGCTGAGAATATGGCCATGACTAGTAAGAAATAGGCTAATTTTGTCAACCTATCAATAATCACCCAAATAGAATTGAACTTTCATCGCAAGTGAGGCAAACCTGTGACAAAATCCATATTTATCGCATCCTACTTCCACAACAAAATAACTATCTTCTGAGTCTGCCTATTGGGATTCTGATGCTCTACCTTTACATGTTGACAAATTGGACATTTTACCCAAACTCAGCTATGTCCCTCTTTATTCTCGACCACTAATAAATCTCCTTAATATCATAATACATCTTTGTGGATCCTGGGTAAATAGAGTAGAGAAAATGGTGTGCCTCTTTCACAATCTGCTATCGAGGCCCTGCAACATCCAGAACACACAACCATCTCTATATCTGAGGACTATATCTCCTACTATATCAAATTCTAACGACTCTTATTGCTGAGCCTTGCCTTTGGGCTGCTGTAACACCCCATACCTTTCAACACCAATATGACTGAGTTAATATCGACAAAGGTACTTAAGCTCGAGATGGTGAGGTGGTACCTTGGCCTAGAATTTGAAATGGCCTTAATGTATATAAGTGTTAAGTTAAAGTATAAGGATGAAGGTTTGTAAAATAAAAGAAAATAAGTGACGTGTTTGTTCGACTTATTTAAGCTCATAGGTGACAAGTAGGTGCATCACCTACTTACGCTAATGGACCAAGTTATGAGGGCCGATTGTGTAAAGCACCTATATTGATTATTGGACTTAACAGTGTGGCCCAAATTAACTACAAGGCAGGCACCAATGTTGACCAAAGTAAGATAAAAAATTAGCCCAAAATTAGCCACAAAATAACCTATTTGAGGCCTAACCAAAGACAAATTTTAACCCAAATTTCATTGATTATTGGACTTAACGGTGTGGCCCAAATTAACTACAAGGCAGGCACCAGTGTTGACCAAAGTAAGATCCAAAATTAGCCCAAAATTATCCACAAAATAACCTATTTGAGGCCTAACCAAAGACAAATTTTAACCCAAATTTCTTGACCTATTTTGGACCAAATTTTGTTCAAAAAGTTGCCAAAGTACCCCATAAATGAACCTGATTTGGATAAAGTTTCAGCAGTATTTTCTTAGCCAACAATTTGGAAAAAAAATTAAGGAAATTCTTTCCTCTTGGCATGTCCTCTCTCCTTTTAGGGTTCTAAGAAGATCAATATTTATTCAAGCTTAAGGTGAGTTAAACAACTTACTATTTTGGAACTAATGTACTAAATATAGGTAGGATATCCTATGGTAAGAAGTACTTGAACTATGGAAGCCCCTTCCTTAAGGTTGGACACTTAGAAATTGTGTAACAATTAATAGATTTCTTCTTCTCTTGTTGATATATGTGTAGAGGGTACTTCAGATTTTCAAGACATCAATAAAAAGAGGATAAAAACACCCATTAAGTGTGATTAACTTAATAAATAAAAGGCCAAGTCGTGGTAAGTGAAATCGTCGGAAGGAACGAGGTCCAGATAGAAACCCCGACAGACCTCTTCAGTAGGAGTTGCAGAGTTCAGCCATTTTGGTAAGATCCATTCTTCCTAGAGCTGACGAGTCAGAGGTCTAGCTTAAATTTTGATTAGCTTATATATATGTACAGTTGAATGGTAAGCTAGGGTCTTTGTCGTGGCTATGAGATATTTTATTTACTTGTAGAGGCTTATAGACGTGTGATATTTGTCAGTGTTGGGTATGGCATTCCCGGCCTTATTATTAGCTGTTTAATATAGTGTTAGCCTGGTCAGCCTTGAGTTTTTTAGCTACTATTGAGCTATTAGTGTTTGTGATTGCTATAAATACAGACCTTGTCGGTCTCATACCTCCAGTAAGTTCAATAGAGATATACTCAATTTTGGTACCCTCAGCCTTTTGGAGCTCTGGGTGCCAGTCCCGCCTCGCCTGGTTTGGGGTGTGACAAACTTTGTATCAAAGCACGTCTAATCTCAGGGAGTCTACAAGTTGTGTCTAGTAGATTCTTTCTTATGGGTGTGTTGTGCACCATACCTATAATTATGAGGCTATGAGATATTTATAAATTGTTACTCTTCTTTCATCTGCTAGATCGTGCAATAGAGCGAGGTCATAATCATAAGATACTTGAAGTCTAATTCATGCTTTTATATTCCTTGTTTTGTAGAAATGCTTGTGACTAGCCGAAGAGTTAAAACAGATGTGAGGGAAGGTACTAGTCATTCCCCACCCATCTAGATGGATTGATTGGAGGCTCAAAGTGAATCACCGACTCCAGCGATCCCAGTTCAGCTAGTTGTTGATAAGATGAGAGGGGATGCAACACCCCCAACCCCACCTGCTCTAGTGGAACTTGAGATAGATAGAAATAAACAAGCACATGTAGTTCCTCAACATGAAGTATAGGACCAGGACACAAGGATCACATTTTAATTATCAGATGGTAGCCACACAGCAGCAACAAATTGGGGCATCGGTGAGTGCTAGGTTAGGAAGCTTAGAAAGTTCTAGAGCCCAAGAGTTTATCAACATGAGTCCATTTATATTTACAGGATCCGACCTACGTGAGGACCCTCAAGAGTATATTTATTAGATTTATCGGGTGGTTTGAGTCATACATGCATCAGTAGTTATAACACCCCAAATATTCCAAGATAAGACCCAAACTATTTCCATGAGTGTCATGATCAATTCCCTAGTGTGGAAAGTATTTTTAATGTGAATCATGTTCATAAGAAACTTCAATAAGCAAGTTAAGTTGAAAGCACCCCAACCAAAGAAGTTTTCATGTAAGACTAAACTAGTATCATCTTCAAATGATCACTCCTCCTAAAATATAAAGAGTTAGGTAACCTATTACCCACCAAATTAAATGTTTTTGAGTCTTCTTTACAACGCCACTGACCGCACATTAATCCGAGTCTGGAGTGAAAAGTTATGGGTATTTTATTGCAGCACTGCCAGTGACTACAAACGGGAATGATGAACCGTGGTTCTGAACCACGGTCCGTACTGTGACTTGTGAAAACAGACCTGCAATTTAAAATTTTCACCTTCAAAATGACGAGTTGGTTCATGACCCGTAGACCAAAACCACGGTCCGTAGTATGACCCGTGGTTTGTCAATTTTTAGCCTTTCTTTCAGATTTCCATGGGTGACTTCACGGGTCGTCGTTTCAAACGATGGTCCATCCTGTAAACTCGTGGAATCACCTTCAAAGAACCCCAAAACTCAGGGACAGAACCACGGGTCAGTTGGCGGTTCGTCGTTCAGAACCACGGTCCATCAACCAATCCTTGGTTTGATATCCCGAGAAATTTCAGCAGCTTTTAATTTAGTTTCCCAGGGGTATTTCAGACCATTCCTTTTTCTTTTAGCTCCGACTATAAATAGTTTTAGGCTTATTTTCATTAAGTCAAAACCTCAAAATAAATTAGTTTCCTCTCAAGTAAGTTTCAACAAGAAAAGAACGCTCTTCTCCAACATTCAGACCTCGGGTTCTTCTTCAAAGCTTCAAACCTCAGTTCCAGATCAAGAATCTTCTACAACCAAGTATGTGGGTATTCAGTAAGGGTTCAGTTCACCCTTATGCCCAAAACCTCAGTCTTCTATTTCAAATTTCATGATGTTAGAAACTAGGATTCTTACCCAATCATGCTAAATGTTACAGAATTCAGTCCTTATAATCTCTACATGGATTATAGCCTATTTTAGAAAATTTGCTCCATGTTTTCAATGACTTTCATAATCTTTTACAAGAACTTTAAGAAATCAATAATCTAGCCTGAAATGGTAGTATTTTCATGAGAATTGGTTTTCTTCAGAATTTAACCTAGATTACTAGCATTCAAACTTAAGCATGAAATTAGCAATCTACAGGTTTTATTTAAAATTTCTCATAATTTAGTAGGCTTCAGCTTACCTTCAGTATGTTTTACAAGAATATGTTTTTAAATATAGACTTTCAACATAAGCCATCAATGATGATGAAGTTAGTAGGTTTTTTGATTAACATGGTATTCAGATATGCCATCAATGATTATGAATTTAGTAAGTATTGATGATTAGTATGACATCTAGATATGTCCACATGCTTTACAAATAGTTTTCAGTTATACAGTCTGATAAGTCGGTAATCTACCAGCTTATTGAGCCTATATCCATGAATTATTGCTATATTTTGAATAGATTTAGATGTTCTTATGGCCTTTATTGATGTCTATCCAGGTACTTTTGATAGATGAGGATAAACAAGGAAAATGACCCAAAAAGAGCTAAAAAAGAGTGAAGTTTGAAGTATTCGAAAAGGCTAAAGATTTTGACCGGAGATGCGGTGTCCATGCAACACGCATAGGCCGAGGTGCAAACCGCACCTCCTCCGCACAAGATCATAAAGTCACTAAAGAGTCTATCACGAGGTGCGATCGCTATGCGACGCGCACATCCTGAGGTACGAACTGCATCCCCTTCGCACGGAGCTCCTAATTCTAGCTTAACCGGAGGTAGTGTTCAATGTGCACTTCATGACATGCGAACTGCACGTCGCGCCATACACATCCCGAAGTGCATTTTTGTCCTAATTTTTAGTGACATTTTGGGAAATTATAAAAGGCCTATTGAGGCACAATTGTAGAAAACTATTATGATTCTGAATATTTTGAAGAGTTTTTGGCTTATAGACCAAGTTTTTCACCTCCATTGAGAAGAGGGTTGCAATCTAATTCTCTTGGTTAATACTTCTGTACACAAATTGAAGCTAGAACTTGAGATTCAACTCTAATGGAAGGGATTTTGAATTACTCAGTTGGTATCTCTTTCTCTCTCACCATGAGTGGCTAAATTCTCTTGTCTAGGGGTGTATTGATGATGGGTGCTTAAGAAATAGGTGTGAGTATTATTTATTCTTACTTATAATTTCTTAATTGATATGGGTCTATTAATTTCACCAAGTTTTAATCCTAAAATTAGTGGTTGCAAACATTAATTTACACTTCTTGACTATGTGATTTCTTGAGAAAGGATTTCATAATTGTAGATGTGAAATTACTAGTGGGAACTTGGGATTCCACTCAGATTTGAGGATAGGAATAACTCTTATCATTGGATTCTTCCATTTAAGAGTCTAAGCTAGAGATGGTATAACTTCCCCAAGCTATATTGGTTGTTTATTGATCAAACCAATGATTCTCTAACCGTGATCATTGGATATAAGATTGTTGATCGGGAGATAAGCAAATCTTACCCATGACCAATGATATTCATGTCATTAAGCGAGAATAAGTATGAATTGATAATCGCCCTATCCCATAACCAAAGCTCCATCAGATATGCATCCCTAGTCATCTAGTCGACTTGGTACACCCACTTTAGTTTTATTGCTTTTTGAATTCAATTGCGATTGTAGTGATAACATTCCCAATTCCCCCATCCTTTTACTTGTTGTTTTGAGCAATTACTCTCACCTTGAACTCAATCCATTACAATTGATATATAGCTACCCCAAGTCCCTTGGGTATGACCCCGATACTCATTGGGTTTATAAATTTTATTTTGCTGCACGATCGTCGTGACCTCCTACTTGGAGAGCATGATTTGAGCGTTCATAAAAAATGGCGTTGTTTCCTGGGACTTGAGTTGTTAGCTATTGTTGATTGTTGATTTGAAATCAACTTGTAGAGTGCTTGTTCTTTTATTTTGTTTGTTGTTTTTGATTTGAACAAGTTGCATCTAGGAATCCCAAATACTTTCTACTCGACCCATATATACTTGTTAAGGTGAACATAGTAGACTATAGGTTGTTGATGTGTGGATCCAAGGGGGCAATGGGTGCTACCACCACTAAATAAATTGATAAAGTGGAAAAGGAGATGGTGCTTGATAATAAAGTAAATGAAAATCTGGTGGTTGGGGTGAAGCCTAGTGCACCGAACATGAGTTCTAACGATGGTCACATGAATGAAGAGAAGGATGAGGCTGATCCTCCTTCTCAAGTTGTTATTGATATCGAGGAGGAGGTTCCTAGTATACCAAATGTCCCACATCCTATGCCAAAAGGACCCTCTCCTTATCCTTAAAGATTGACCAAGAAAAAGGAGGAGAATCAATTCAAGAAATTTGCGAACATGTTTAACAAGTTGTCCATCAACATTCCTTTGGTCGATGCATTACTGCAAATGCCCGGGTATGCAAAGTTCATGAACGAGATTCTCAAGAAAAAGCGAGTCAAGAAGTATTTGGGCCTACTGGAATAGGTCACATTCTTAGGAGCAATTTACCTTGGCAAACCTTGAATGAGAGGTAATATCGTCGTGCCGCGATGTTAAATCAAGCACTGCTTGGGAGGAAACCCAAGTTTTTTTATTTGTTTTTAGTTATCTTTTGTTATTTTTGGTGTTTTGTAGGGAATGCATGGATGGAAAAATGAACAAGGGAAAGCAGGGAAAAAAGGGGTCGTGCGGTGGGCTGTGTAGACCGCACAAGCATTTGTGCGTGTCGCACAACCTACCTCATGACAAATCAGAATGCCTGAAGGAAATTTGAAAAATTAGAGGTGACTTGTGCTGGGCCGTGCATACCGCACGAGCCCAAGTGCGTGGTGCACCTCCGTCACATGGTGAAACAGATGCCTGGGCAAAACCAGAAGAAACAAAAAAGGGGGCATGTGCGATACGCCATGAGGTCTGCACCTTGTCTGGTGTGAATCGCATATCGCAGTGCACAAGCGATAATATTGAAATTTAATTGACCTAACCCATTGACCGACCTGACCCGGAGATGACCCAGCCAACTTTTCTTCTTCTTTTTCATTTAAAACTGCCTCTCTTATCCTTTTTCACCATCTTTTCTCTCCAACTCCCAAAATTCTCTCCCAAAACTTTCTCCAAATCCCTCAAACCTCCCCAAAATATTCTTTTACTCTCACACAACCATCTCCACCACTCCACCGCCATCGTCGCTGTCACTCTCTGGGAAGGTCTTGTGGGTCACCATTGTTGAAGAACAAAAAGCTTTAATTTTCACTCCTCTCTTCATAATCTTCACTTGTGGTAAGTTCCCCAACGTTAAATACTTATTTCTATGAGGGTTTGGAACTCATATTGTGAAGCATGCTTAGTAAAATTGCCATGTTAATTTTGGGTGAGATCCAAAGATTTTGGGTCCCCAATTTTGAGTTGTATTGATGAAATTGTTGTGTGTCAACTTGGTGGAACTTAAATCTTGTTAATGCATATTGATTGATAGTGATGTTTAGCCTTGAAATCTGTGTTTGGGGTGAAGTCTGAGTAACCCACTTGTGATGGACAAATGCTTTGGCCCGATAATAGATTGGGTGACGTCGTTCTTAAGGGCAAATCATCGGTTGTCATAAGGTTTTTGTTGAAAATTGGTTATGGAGGCTAAATTTTGCTGATTGTATACCCATGATCTTTATTGAAACTCTATTTAGGGTGTATGATCTTGTGAGGGAGAGGGGTTAATTGTTGCTTAAATTGTTGGTGTCCATTGGCCAAGTGAGGGCTTGATGTTCCCGATGATAGATGGGGTAACATCCATCTTAAGGGAAGTCGTTGAGTTCCTTTCTTGCTTGTTATTATGTCAATGGAAATTTGGGGAAGTCTGAGTACTCGAACATTGTGGTCATGAAATCCTTGAAAGGTTTCTGTTAGCTTGTGCAATGGCACATGCGATGCGCACTCCTTCTGGTGCATTTTGCATGTGGTTCGCACAAGCCAACAGTCACCTAATTCGTTTTTCTAGTCCATTGCATTCTATCCTTTCTAGTTGCTAACTTATTTTTAGGTTTTGTTTTTGTTTTTGACTCAAATTCGTTGTATGCAGAACATGTCTTCTAGTAGGAGGAACACGAGAGGCTAACCTAGGCAAATGACTACAGCAGAAGAATTAAAGCTTCACTTCGGAATGGAAGAGCCTCATATGAGGAGACAGCTACAGAGGATGATGATGATAAGGCTTAGTCCTCCAGGGAGTTCCACCCTCTTCCCAATTGAGCTATTGCATTGAGGGAATGCTATTTTTATGGGGAAGGGGTGGCTTTACGTGCTTTTGTAGGTGCCCATAAGTGGGCTTGAGATATTTTATTGCCCTTGTTGGGCCTTGTTGAAATTCTGCTAGATTTCATTTTGGCTCTTGTTGGGCATATTTGGATGATTGTGATGTTTAGTATGTTTTGTTTTATGTTTTGTTTTACCTTGAGCTTATTTGTGCCCTTGTCGGGCTTGAATTTTATTGTGTTGTCGGGTTGGTCTTACATACTCCATTGTCTTGCTACCCGTGCTTTGCAAATGCGCTAAAGGCCTACGCCGAGGCTTGTTTAAAAATGAATCATGAGCGCAAAATTCGGATATTGCCTTGTTAATATTAGTTTAGAAATAAACTCTGAGGGTTTTCTTAATACCACTGTTCTTTCCCAAGGAGCAAGAATTTTAATTATTTTCTTTTTCTTCTCTTTTGTTTTTGTGTCTAACCGGGTTGGTGTTTCCCTATGATAGATTTAGAGGCAAATTTCTTAAAGGAAAATGCCAAGTTTTAGTTTAAAATCGAGTCCGCAGTTGCTTGTCTCGAAATGGGCCCACCGAAAAATTTCTCATGGCAAATTATTTTGAAAATAAAAGGAAGAAGGGAAATGAATTTTTGAGGAAAAACGTTCTCTTGTCATGACTTGCACACTCTCGCTTTGGCTTGATTGACTAACAAACGGGTGTGTAATGAACTCGGAATAGCTTGTCAAAAATCATTTGCCCCAATTGATAGTGAGACTACTGAAAGAAGTCTTGTGGCATGATTCCCTGTGTGGTGAGGCTTTACCTTGATTCTTGTGCAGAAGTGTCATCTAGAACCTACCCCGAATGTGATTCAAGGTTAAATTCTAGGGGTGGGCCAAGCTTGGAAGATGACCTTAGGCCCTTTTTGACATCCACTTCACACAAATGACTTCCCATGACACAAATACTAGTAAACCCCTTTTGAGCTTATGATCATTTTTTGGCACCTTGTAACACCTTTACCTTTTTGGAACCTCTATTTTGGCACCCATACTACCTAATTGCTTGAAAATGAAATGTAGGCTAAAATCCTAAGTTTGGGGAGGGGGGAGGGGAATGAAATACAACATAGGCAAATACCTATGTTTGGGGGTGCATGTGATCAAATGAGGAGAAGAAAAAAAGTGCACTTCAAGTGCAAGGTAGCACCTTAATGTCGAATTGAAAATTGCTCCAAATCCAATGAGCAAATTGAAAAGCCAAAATAGGTGCTACCAAGTGAAGGCGGTATAAGGAATTTTAATGATCATGAGTAAAAAGGAGGAATCTTGGGTTGTGAGAGGGAGAAACAAGGTGAAGTTGAAAATTAAAAATGTAAGCGGTGTTCAAAATAAGAACAAAGAGCATTAGGGAGGTGTAGTAACTTGAACCAAATGATATCCTCACCTTAACCCTAGCCAACATCGTAACCCGCAAGTCGTTGGTGATTCTGAGCTTGGCTACCCTACATTAGTGGCGATATACATGAAGGGCAAGCCTATGGTTTGACCCGTATGCAGTTGAACTTCCTTGAGAGAGTGAGAGACTTCTTGGTTCTCCTATAATCCCGTGTTTCACGAATTGAATAATTGTAAGTGGGATTCTCTCGTGTGATGAGTGGCATCATGCACTCGAATTGAAATATAGAGTCTCCATTTCAATTGAGGGGAATGAATGAGACAAGTTGTATGGTGAATCTCGAGGCAAACCTTGACGGTCCATGCCAATGACTTGAGAAGCTTAAATGTCTTGTTTTGAATAGAAAAAATTCCTTGATTTTGAATGAGAAATGATGTCCTTTTGAAAAAGGTTTTGAAATTATCAATTGCCTTGAGTTTGTGATGGTCCAAATTGAGATAAGCATAGTTGTTTGAGTCTTACGTTTATATGGTGTAGAGTAGACTTTTGTGCCTTAATTGAGCCTAGAGAATAATTAATTCCTTGTCTTGTAAGTATCTTGCTTGAGGATAAGCAATAGTTCAAGTTTGGGGGTTTGATAAGTCGGTAATATACCAACTTATTGAGCCTATATCCATGAATTATTGCTATGTTTTGAATAGATTTGGAGGTTTTTATGGCCTTTATTGATGTGTATGCAGGTACTTTTGATAGATGAGGATAAACAAGGAAACAGACCCAAAAAGAGCTCAAAAGGAGTGAAGTGTGAAGTGTTTAAAAAAGCTGAAGATTTTGAATGGAGATGCGGTGGCCATGTGACACGCACAGGATGAGGTGCGAACCGCACCTCCTCCGCACGAGATCATAAAGTCACTGAAGAGTCTGTCACGAGGTATGTTCATTGTGTGATGCGCACATCCTGAGGTGTGAACCGCACCCCATTCAGACGGAGCTCTCAATTCTAGCTGAAGTAACTGGTTCAACCGGAGGCAGTGTGTGATGCACACTTCACGACGTGCGAACCACACGTCGCGCCACACACCTCCCGAAGGGAATTTTTGTCCTAATTTTTAGTGATATTTTGGGAAACTATAAAAGTCCTATTCAGGAACAATTATAGAAAACTTTTATCATTCTGAGTATTTTGAAGAGTTTTTAGCGTAGAGACCAGGTTTTTCACCTCTATTGAGAAGAGGGTTTCAATTTAATTCTCTTGGTTAACACTTGTGTACTCAAATTAAAGCTAGAACTTGAGATTCAGCTCTAATAGAAGGGATTTTGAATTACCCAGCTGGTATCTCTTTCTCTCTAACCATGATTGGCTCAATTCTCTTGTCTAGGGGTGTATTGATGATGGGTGCTTAAGAAATGGGTGTGGGTGTTATCTATTATCGCTTATAATTGCTTAATTTACATGGGTCTAGTAATTTCACCAAGTTTTAATCCTAAACTTGGTGGTTGCAAACATTAATTTACTAGTGGGAACTTTGGATTACACTCAGATTTGAGGCTAGGAATAGCTCTTATCATCGCATTCTCCCATTTAAGAGTCTAAGCTAGAGATGGTATGACTTCCCCAAGCTAGATTGGTTGTTTATTGATCAAACCAATGATGCTCTAACCGAGATCATCGGATATAAGATTGTTGAACGAGAGATAAGCAAATCTTACCCATGACCAATGTTATTCATGTCATTAAGCGAGAATAGGTATGAATTGATAATCACCCTATCCCATAACCAAATCTCCATCGGATATGCATCCCTAGTCATCTAGTAGACTTGGTACACCCGCTTTAATTTTATTGCTTTTTGAATTGAATTGCGATTGTAGTGACAACATTCTCAATTCCCCAATCATTTTACTTGGTGTTTTGAGCAATTACTCTCACCTTGAACTCAATCCATTACAATTGATATATAGCTACCCCAAGTCCCTTGGGTACTACCCCGACACTCATTGGGTTAATAAATTTTGTTTTGCTGCACGATCGCCGTGACCTCCTACTTGGAGATCACGATTTAAGCGTTCATCCCAGTCTTTCAAAAATCATCCAGATTAATTAGGTTCTGATACAGCATTCCAGATCATCAGTTTTAAATGAGCTATCAGCATTCAGTTTGGGAGTAGTATTTACCACCGAGTTGGACTAAGGTTCAGCATACCTAAAGTCCCAGAACTACGTGCCACCGTAGGTTATTTAGCCCCTCAGTTGGGCCTCAGAACTAGTGATCACATCAGCCATTCCTTTATACCCTAGCAAGGTATATTGGGTCCTTTCAATGGGGCGTATACATCGGACTCCACATTTAGCTCACGTTGTTTATGTCGGTTAACAGGCTCTCCGCAGAATTAGACTCAGTAGTTGTGTACTAGGCCCTCAGTTCAGTTTTATAGCTTTTAAGTTATATTTTTCAGAATATCCTAGCATTTCAGATTTTTGCATATTACGTTTGGGCTTGAGTACTACAGATTAAATTTACAGTTTTAAATAACATATCAGGGTATTCAACATGCTCAGTAGAAGAACCTCCTATAAGGATTTACTTTAAACATGACTTTTAGCACGACTCATGACTTTCAGCTCAGTTGTACTAGTCCATGATTTACAGACATACTTTATCTTGTAGTCCATGAAATCCTAAGTAACAAGTTTACTTATCTTTAAACATCATGATCTCACAGTTACAGTCCAACAACATGATCTACATTCTCTTCAGTAAAAGAGTCTATATTATACATCTTTGACTTATGCACTTCATATATTATATTTATCCCAGATTTCAGCCATGCTTTCAGTGTACATGTATCTTTTCATGATTTATAGCAAGTGCATATCTCACATGCTTAGTACATTCAAAGTACTGGCCGCATACCTTCCTTGTGCTGCATCATTTTATGATGTAGGTTTCAGTGCTAGCATCCAGGATCATGGTCAGATGGATCACAACTTCCAGTCAGCAGAGATCGAGTTCTCCTTTTTCAGAAACTCCAGTCAGTTAGTAGTTATAGAAGTTATTTTAGTTGTTTATACATTGATTAAAGATAGTTGGGGGTCATGTCCTGGCTAACTGTAGTTCAGTGTTAGTAGAGGCTTCATAGACAGTCAGAAAACCAGTCACTCAGTTGTATCAGTTTTCAAATGCTATTGTACATCAATTTATAATAGTTCATTTTGTTATAATATATTCAAAAGAGCTCAACACATTTCATCTTCCGTATTTACTATCAGTCTTTATCTCAGCAGTATGCCAGGCCATGGGCTAGCTTAGGGTCTTTTGTGACTCTAAGCACCATATCGCGTCCAGGGTGTAGGCTCGGGGTGTGACAAACTTGCTATCATAGCATAGAGTTCAAGTGTCCTAGGGTGTATGTGAAGCCGTGTCTAGTAGAGTCTTACGGAATAGTACAGAGACATCTGTACTTTTCTTCGAGGGTCTACAGGACATTTAGGAAATGTTTCCCTTTGTTCATACTCCAGATCGTGCAGTAAAGTTGTTCCTTCAGAAACTTGTGCAAATTCATGCGTTGATCTAATTCCTCCAGTCATACCTCTCCTTCTAGGTAGTGGAGATAGTATATTTAAGATCCCTGTTAGTGAGATGCTCTCAGATAGAGCCATCAGAAAGTTAATAGACTGCACAAGGGCTTGAGAGGAGCCCATTAGTGCATTAAAGTCTACAAACCGAAAAGCATGTATCCTTTTCCACTCGTGCAGTTGAGCCTACAGTAGAATGTGCTCTCAGAACCTCTTCTAGAAACCTTACTACGAGTGGCTCCTTAGCCAAAGGGTATATTTTTGTGTAAGTGCTTGGGTAGTATAGTCACTCAGCAGTTAGTTTGAATTGAGATGTTATGGGCCATAGGTAATAGAATGACCTCAGAACTAGGTGTATGGATTCAAAATTACAGTTGATATAAGATGTATATGTGACATCTAGATGAATTAGTAAATTGTGACTAAGTCATGAGATAAAGAAGAGAGCCTTAAGCATCAGAAAGATAGATGTGCACCTTGAGTAGTATATTGTTGTGTGATGTTCAGAATATTATAGATAGACAATGTTGAGACCCTAGTATGGTCTGAATTCAGTTGTGTTTGGTGGATGTTAACTTAGAGATGTGATGTTAGTAGACGAATAGGCAAAAGGTCGGATTTCTAATTATTAGAAGAAGTGGTTATCCACACCAGTAAGAGTATGAATCCTCTAGTGATAGCCTTAAGGGTAAAGAGGAGGCTAAGAGATGCCTCAGAAGGAGACCTAGCAAGGGTTTAGCATCTTCAGTTATAGCCTAGTTTAGGAGAGAGATCCACACACTTAGAGAGGTGACTTTCAAGCTAAGGGGGAGATGATAGAATGATGAACCAAGTCGAGTCTTGCGACTCAACCAATATAGGATTCTAGAAGGGACTATGATGGGATATCGATCCATTCTTATTCCAGCAAATTTCCTAGCACTTCAATCAAGATGACACTATACCCAAATGTATTTATGTCATACTCATGTATATGTCCATGCGCTCCCTAAAGATTCATGTCCATACTCAGCTCCTAGAACAAACATAAATTTTCTCTAGACAGTGGATTTCAGTCTTACTCTAAGATTCTATGAATTCCAGCTTTATGCCATGAGACTCGTTATACAAGTGAACTCATGTCTCACAATATGCTCAGTTCTACGTACTCGGATATGACTTGATGGCTAATGAAATCATGCTACTTCATGTATATTCTTAGACTAGATTTCCCGAATAGTTCATGCTTATGATTCCTTACTCCAACCATGCTTCAGATGTCTAGTATGTGAGAATAAGACCCCTGTACTTGACTTCTCAGACCACACCTTGAGTGGCTAGATCAGATTAAGTGTGTTAGTGGGGGAAGATAAGTAGTAGCCTAGATGGGAAGTACTAGATTTTCCTCTTTTTGGTGTCCTTTAGTAGATGTTCTTGCAGTTACAGTTTCTACATATTCTAGGGAAGATGATAGAAGCCTCAGATAGTGCCAGCTATAAACAAGCCATAAGATGATCATAGTACTAGGCTTGAATGTCGTGATGAAATACACGTGGGCCTATGCTTTGTGAGACTAGTGACTCATTGATTAGAACTCAAGGTTAGTTGATTTTCGTGATAAGAAGGAATACCATTCGTGGGAGATGACTCTAGATGCAAGAGATTTGGTCGAGATAGTCTTGAACATGTGAAAGAAGATAGTTAGGCTCAGACCTCTGGACCTATTTGTGGTTTGATTAGAATTTCAGTTGCAGATAGCAAGTGTAGCATTCAGATAACGTTGGTGTAGTTAAACAGGGTGTTCCTAAGCTTAAAGGATGTCAACTATATTGTTTGAGATGGAGATAGTATTGTTCTTACTCCCTGCCCGGGATGCTCATACCTTATATACATAAGTTTCAGATAGCACGATAGTAGACTCCTCATATCAGACCAGTTCATACCTCCCAGTTATCATTTCTAAGGCCAAAAGGCCCTACGCTCAGTTCAGTCCATGCTGGTAAGTTCAGTTTAGAAGAGAATAGTTTTACCGTATATCTATTCCTCTCAGTTTTATGTTCCTTTTAGCTAACTAAGATCTCTAAGAATGCATTCATTCTTTATGAGTTTCATCTAAGTCCCTACTCTCACTCCAGACCGGTTATCATATTGGGTATTCAATTTCATGTCATATTAGTGTTCTTATGCTCTCAGTATGCATACATGCTTTATGAACCCAGATCAGTTCATATTTCAGTCAAAAATCAGTTACTATGTCAGTACTCCAGCTTTTAGAACTCAGTTGGTGGGATTGCAACTCTTTCCCCACCACCTCAGTCTAGTTAGTCTTCATTCGAGGATGAATGATCCCAAGGGAGACATATTGTAACACCCCAAAAATTCCAAGCTAAGACCCAAACTATTTCTATGAGTGTCATGATCAATTCCCTAGTGTGGAAAGTGTTTTCAATGTGAATCATGTTCATAAGAAACGTCTATAAGCAAGCTAAGTTGAAAGCACCCCAACCAAAGAAGTTTTCATGTAAGACTAAACTAGTATCATTTTCATATGATCGCACCTCCTAAAATATGAAGAGTTAGGTAGAATATTACCCACCAAATTAAAGATTTTTGAGTCTTCTTTCCAACTCCACCAACCACGCATTAATCTGAGTCAGGAGTGAAAAGTTATGGGTATTTTACTACAACACTGCTAGTAACTACGGACGGGAATGACGAACCGTGGTTCTAAACCATGATCCGTACGGTGACTCGTGAAAATAGACCTGCACCTTAAAATTTTTACCTTCAATATGATGAGTTGGTTCACGACCCGTAAACCAAAACCACGGTCCATAGTATGACCCGTGGTTTGTCAATTTTCAGACTTTCTTCAATATTTCCACGGGTGACTTCACGGGTCATTGTTTCAAATGATGGTACTTCCTGTAGACTCGTGGAATCAACTTCAGAGAACCGCAAAACTCAGGGACAGAACCACAAGTCAATTGGCAGTTCATCGTTCAGAACCATGGTCCGTCAACCAATCTGTGGTTCGATATCCCGAGAAATTTCAGCAGCTTTTAATTTAGTTTCCCAGGAGTATTTCAGACCATTCCTTTTTCTTTTGGATCCGACTATAAATAGTTTTAGGCTTATTTTCATTAAGTCAACCTCAAAACAAGTCAGTTTCCTCTCAGGTCAGTTTCAAGAAGAAAAGAACGCTCTTCTCTAAAATTCAGACCTAGGGTTCTTCTCCAAAGCTTCAAACCTCAGTTCCAGTTCAAGAATCTTCTACAACTAGGTATGTGGGTATTAAGTAAGGGTTCAATTCACCCTTATGCCCAAATCTTCAGTCTTCTATTTCGAATTTCATGATGTCAGAAACTAGAGTTCTTACCCAATCATGCTAAATGTTATAGAATTCAGTCTTTATGATCTCTACATGGATTATAGCCTATTTTAGAAAATTTGCTCCATGTTTATAATGACTTGCATGATCTTGTACAAGAACTTTAAGAAATCAATAATCTATCCTGAAATGGTAGTATTTTCATGAGAATTGATTTTCTTCAGAATTTAACCGAGATTACTAGCATTCAATTTTAAGCATGAAATTAGCCAGTTTTCAGTCTACAGGTTTTTTTTAAAACTTCTCATAATTTAGCAGGCTTCAGTTTACCTTCAGTATGTTTTACAAGAATATATTTTTAAATATATACTTTCAACATATGCCATCAATGATTATGAATTTAGTAGGTTTCATAATTAGTATGACATCTAGATATGTACACATGCTTTATGAATAGTTTTCAGTTATACAGTCTTTTAGAAATCATCCAGATTAATTAGGTTCTGATACAGCATTCTAGAACTTCAGTTTTAAATGAGCTATCAGCATTGAGTTTGGGAGTAGTACTTAGAACCGAGATGGACTAAGGTTCAGCGTACCTAAAGTCCTAGAACGACGTGCCACTGTAGGTTATTTAGCCCCTCAGTTGGGCCTTAGAACTACTGATCACATCAGCCATGCCTTTATACCCTAGCAAGGTATACTGGGTCCTTTCGATGGGGCGTATACATCGAACTCCATGTTTAGCTCACGTGATTTATGTCAGTTAATAGACTCTCCCACAGAATTAGACTAAGCAGTTGTGTACTAGGCCCTCAGTTCAGTTTTACAACTTTTAAGTTATATTTTCCAGAATATCCTTGCATTTTAAATTTTTGCATATTATGTTTGGGCTTGAGTACTATAGATTAAATTTACAGTTTTAAACAACATATCAGTCTTTTCAGCATGCTCAGTAGAAGAACCTCCTCTAAGGATTTACTTTAAACATGAATTTTAGCATGACTCATGACTCTCAGCTCAGTTGCACTAGTCCATGATTTACAGACATAGTTTATCTTGTAGTCCATGAAATCCTAAGTTACAGGTTTACTTATCTTTAAACATCATGATCTCACAGTAACAGTCTAGCATCATGATCTACATTCTCTTCAGTAAAAGAGTCTATATTATACAACTTTGACTTATGCACTTCAGATATTATACTTAGCCTAGATTTCAGCCATGCTTTACGTATACATGTATCTTCTCATGATTTACAATAAGTGCATATCTCACATGCTCAGTACATTCAAAGTATTGACTGCATACCTTCCTTGTACTGCATCATTTTATGATGTAGGTTTCAGTGCTAGCTTCCAGGATCATGGTCAGACAGATCACAACTTCCAGTCAGCAGAGATCGAGTTCTCCTTTTTCAGAAACTCCAGTCAGTTAGTAGTTATAGAAGTTATTTTAGTTGTTTATACATTGATTAAAGATAGTTGGGGGTCATGTCCTGGCTAACTGTAGTTCAGTGTTAGTAGAGGCTTCATAGACAGTCAGAAAACCAGTCACTCAGTTGTATCAGTTTTCAAATGCTATTGTATATCAATTTATAATAGTTCATTTTGTTATAATATATTCAAAAGAGAACACATTTCAGCTTCTGCATTTACTATCAGTCTTTATCTCAGCAGTATGCCAGGCCATGGGTTATCTTGGGGTCACTTATGACTCTAAGCACCATGTTGTGTCCAGGGTGTAGGCTCGGGGCATTGACAGTAGTGGTGGCAGTGGAGTTTGCATCTTTTACGCTACAGGATATGCCCATTCTGTGGTTTGAGGATCGGGATTGGTCCAGGGGATCAAATGCACCCTCAGCTGAATGGGAGAATTTTTTACAGTCTTTCCTATCTCACTATCTTCCACAGAAGGTTCAAGAGGCCAAACTTGATCAGTTTCTATCCCTTAGGCATGGGAATATGAGTGTTCAAGAGTACAACCTAAGGTTTAATTCATTAGTTAGGTATGCTCCCAATATTGTGAGTACGATGCAAGCTAAAGTTCATCGATATGTGGGTTACCTTAAGGATAAATTGATTAAGGAATTAACAATAGCAGTCACACAAGTGGATGTGAATATTTCTCGAATACATGACATTTCTTAGACTGTAAAGGATTTTGAAATCTAGATTGGAGATAACCAAAGCTTAGAAGGGGATTAGAATAAGAGGTTTTGATCTATCGTGTCCTATGGAGAGCCATGAGGTGATATTAGGGCATAGTTTCATAGGCAACCATCCCACCCTACTGGTAGTTCCCCATCTCAATTGTCTAGGCAGAGGTATGATCATTTTGCTCAGTCTGGACCAAGCCAGAGTTCAGGTGCATCAAGTTCCCTTGGCTAGGGGCGTTTAGGTCAGATGAGGCCACCCTTTCCACCTTGTGTTCAGCGCAGTAGGAAGCATCCTGGGACATGTCGCTTGGGTTCAGATACTTGTTATTCATGTGGGCGTCCTAGTCACTTTATGCGAGAGTGTCCGAGCAGAGGTAAGGGTGAAATAGCCTAGCCTACAAGGTCAATGGCAGCTTCTTCCTCTACTATTAATCCCCGTATGATAGGAACATAGGTCACACCAGGTCACGGTAGAGGTAGAGGAGGAGGAGGAGCATCCAGTTTATGTAGTGGTCAGAACTGCACTTATGCTCTAGCTTGTCGCTAAGACTTAGAGTTATCACCTGATGTTGTTACAGGTATATTGACTATTTTACTCATGTTGTTTATGCACTTATAGATCCTGGCTATACTCTATCATATAATACCCAACTCGTTGCTGGTAAGTTTGGGGCATACCTAGAGTTATTACCTAGACCCTTAATTGTGTCTATGCATGTTGGTGAATCTATTATAGCTAGACAAGTTTATCAAGATTGTGTAATATTGATTTGTGACCATCTTACTTCAGCTGATCTTATTGAGTTAGATATGATTGACTTCGACTTCATTATGGGTATGGATTGGTTGGCTGCATGTTATGCTAATATTGATTGTAGAGCTAAGGTCCTTAAATTCCATTTTACGGGGGAGCCTGTCCAAGAGTGGAAAAGTAATGCTTCCACACCAAGGGGTAGGTTTATTTCCTACCTTAAGGCCCAGAAAATGATTTCTAAAGGCTATATCTATCATCTAGTTAGAGTAAGAAGCACAAAGGATAAACGAATGACTTTTAAATCAGTTCATGTGGTTAGTCAGTTTCTAGATGTACTCATAGATGAGCATCCAGGAATCCCTTCAGAAAGGAAAATTGAGTTTGCTATTGATCTACTCCCAGATACTCAGCCGATATCAATTCCTCCTTACAGGATGGCTCCTGCTGAGCTAAGAGAGTTAAAAGAATAGTTGAAGGATCTCCTCAAAAAAGGTCTATAAACAACAATTATATAAGAGTAATTATCCATTTATCTAGCCTATTCATTGACTACTTCCTGATCATCTAGCCTATTCATTCAAGCGTAACAGGAAAGACAGATACAGTACAACCATGTCCAAAGACCAATAACAAGTTACACAGTTCTACCACAGAGCATGTAATATGATGAGTCTCCACTCTAATTAAACCATAACCTACCTCGAGTGAAGAATATCACCCGTAAGATAACTCACAATAGCCTTGACTTTCCTTAACTCTTTGGAATGCTTAAGGTCTATAAACAACAATTATATAAGAGTAATTAGCCATTTACTCTTCATTTCAGGCCTTGAGAATTTAACCTATCAATTCTATCCTTAAATGAGGTTTCTAGAATTCTCCAAGGGTTAATTGATGAATAACTAGGCTCATAGCATTCATACAATAAATACCCAAAGGGTGTTCAAACCAAGTTCATCCTTTTTATCCAATTTTATACCTAAAGGTTTCATCTTTATGGAACCCAAGGTTCCCCATTAGCCTTAATCATGGTAAAAACAATTAATTTCATGCTAGGAGTCAAAAATATACATTTTAGGATCAATAATAGGTGAAATTACACCTACCCATAGGGTTCTTCTCTAATTTCATGCTTCTAGGGTTCAAATACAAGAATTCCATAATTAATCTACACTTTAAAGGTCTCACGAAGATTAATAATCAATAAACAAAGAGGGTCACACATTACTTACTTTAAATGATGATGAATGCCCTAATTTTTTTGGGAGAACCACTTCTTATAGCTTTAGAAAAAAGTTGGAGTTCTGAAGAATTAACTCAAAAAAACAGTCTAAGTGCAGGTATTCTTCCCGATTCCTCATCGTGATGGGTGATCTATCATTGCGACAAGGATCAACTCATCGCGATGGCTCACTGTGATAAACCATCCCTTCGTTAGGATGAATGTCAATTTACAGTACATTGATTGTTCATCCCGAGCCTTCATTTCACAACACACTTTATTTTAGGGACATCATGGATTAATCCTGATGCGACAACTATTATATCCATAGTTTTATGAACCTGAATTCAGTCTTAAAACTTCCTACGAGATCCTACAATAGTCAACTATCCATAAAAGTACTTCCCACTATCATCCCATGAACCACGAGACCCCAACTGTCTCTAAATGACCAAAAACTATATTTTTGTCAAAGCTCACCCTAGCCTTAGATTTTAACAACTCACAACCTAGGGACATTTTTAGCCGAGTACTTGCGCCCTTAATTTACTATAACAATAAAATAGGTCATTACATCAGATACCAATTAAGCAATCATTCATCCCCAAATGATAACAGAAGAAAAGTAGGAGGAAAACAAGGATCACTTGAATTAGTGAACAAGTGAGGATATTTGTTCCGCATGTCTGCCTCTGTCTCCCAAGTGTCCTCATTCAAAATTTTCATAATAGTGTCCCATAGACTCCCAAAGATAGATATGGATGTTATCCTACCGATCCACAAGACTCTACAAGACACTTGTTGTTGTACTCATGTGACTGGTAAACCGAGCTCTAATACTAACTTGTCACAACCCAAAATTCACAAGGGTTGTGATGTCACCTACCTTAACTCAACCACGGTAGGTAAGCTGGATTCCACAAATCAAAGTCAACTTAAAATAAAATTAAATAGTAAATTATCATACATATAACTCAATATAACAACAAACGTCTGTAAATGAAAGTGAAATAGCGCATCTAAAATCTCAAAATTCAGCTGTCACAAATACAAAAGGGACTCTAATACCAAAAAGTCACAACTGAAGGTATAAAATTATCTATGGAGTA
Source organism: Jaltomata sinuosa (assembly GCA_003996215.1). Lineage (NCBI taxonomy): Eukaryota > Viridiplantae > Streptophyta > Magnoliopsida > Solanales > Solanaceae > Jaltomata > Jaltomata sinuosa. Next base: position 29,130 of record QJPP01006341.1, read on the forward strand.
AAGAACATAGAAATAAAGGATAGAGAAAGTCAGGATAGTCTCTAAAGATATAAGCTCACTACAGCTTCGAAGATAGCAACTCCACACAATCAAGGGTCGAGATGGTAACTCATTCTAGGATCTGCATCAGAAAGGATGTAGAAAAGTAGGGGTGAGTACAACCACTAGTACTCAGTAGGCATCATAGGACAACTAAGCTCAAATAGAATCTATAATAAGTAAAGAATACTAAATAATTGTAACACCCCGGAAACATATCCATCTATCTAAGTTAAAAAGTCTCAAAAAATTCATGTTGCAGGGATTACGGGTCCAAACCACGGACCGTGGTTAGAACCACGGGTCGTGGAATGGATCTGTGGATTTCCTTCTGCTGGTTTGACCTCAGGTCTGAGAACCATGAGTGGTTTTCATAGACCGTAGTTCATTCTACAAGTTGTGAT
>QJPP01006343.1:0-15333 GCA_003996215.1 Jaltomata sinuosa
AGAACAGTTAGTAATGGGCTACTATCTAACAAATAAGAGAACAAGACGAAGAGAACAGATAAAAGGACTATAAATATATACATATGCGGAAACTAAACCAAACCCCAAGACCTGGTATCATCGTATAGAGCCGAATCTACATACATGGAGTGAAAACAATCCAAAACAATAGATACAAATGTCTCTGAATGGTAATAGAGTACATAAAGCAAAAGATAAACTAAAGCTAAGCTCCGATCGCCAAGAGCTCACCCTCAGTCCTAAGTAGTCCCCAACAGATCTCCAAGCACGAATCACAATGATCTAACGATGATGGCCCCCGCTAGGATCTGAACCCAAAGATGCAGAGGGGTAGGGGTGAGCACCAAATGCGAAGCATAAGGTATCCAGTAGGTATCATAGGCCGATTGGGCACATATAAGATAAAAGCGTAGTAACAGACAGAATAGAAGCAAGCAGTCACAGATATCAATGAAAGGTACACAGGAACTAGCCCAGAGGGAAATCAACAGAACCACATGTGAGGCTAGTAAGCAGAATATACACACCATAGGCATAGGTGAAAGTAAGAAATAACGCACCTGGGGTCCTTGCAATAACAGTGTATATATAATAAGTTTACCAAATGGTGACTGGTTCTAATTAATCTGTTTTAATGCTATACCGAACCTCAATTAGAAGAGAGAGAAAGAGAATTGATAGCATGCTTAGAGACATGGAATCAGCCCAACTTAATCATATCAATTTCTCATCCATCAACACACTAACAGTCTTAGCAGAACCAATTTCTAATTATAACCGTAACAGGAGAATATAAGTTAACCGTCATGTTAAATGTAAATAGTCTAAGAGTTAATCTAACCTTACAGGTATCCTCCCGCTGTACTCCGCCCATACAACCGAGGAACACAAGCCCAAAGGTGAAAACATAAACCCCTGGCAATCCCCATACTATCGGAGCGTACAATCAACAAACAACAAAACAAGGTTTGGAACCTCAAACAATGAGTTGATATGATGAGCATGAAATCTCAAGTTGAAAGATGGTATCTCTGCATGCTTACCTCCTCCGGTTAGTACCGTTCCTGGCTACCGCACGCAGGTAGGTTCCATGGTTGAAGGACCAACTGCCCTATACCTCTTACTCCACCGTTACTATCCCCTCCTCCGCGTACACGCAGCTCAGCTAATAACCTCCTGGCCGGAAGGTCAACGTCCATGCGATATACTATTCCTAGCACCACAAACTTAAAAACTCAGTTACGAGTATCAATAACATGTCGTTCGAAAGTCTATTAGTCGTGGTACTTTGCGGTATCAAGATTAGATAGAGACCAGTCTCGAATATGCATGCCCAGACCCTGTCCAGGGACTAAGTATAGGAAAAATTATCTCTCAAAAAACCCCTCTCAAGAGTTCGTGCTGGGGATAACCAGTCTCTAATAACATTAGGAAGTCATTCTCACGTATTAGGTGACTACGATCCGATCAGGCGCTTAAAAAATGAATGAGGTTCTCAAGTAACAGGGTAAAAACATCATACTTAGCCACCGTCCAAGCCATGCGAGTCTAGCGTTAATCGTAAAACTGATGATTTAAAACATAATTTACTTTCTTTTACCCAAGAATACTCACAAGTCAAATCAAACCATTTCCAAATTATTTCCATAAAAAATGGGCCCCCGGGGCCATGCAAGGTTTAGAAAATAGTGCCAGTAGGCCCGAAGCCAAAACCCTAGTAAAACATTGATAAAACATCTTTATATGCATGGAAATGGTATGATCACACACAATAGCTGCCCAGCAGCTCACAATCAACCTATTGACCCTGCACAGGCCCACAGCTAATCAACAAGCATAACAGCCTAGAAGGTTAATTCTATGTCCGGGACTCGCGGACATTCCCAAAATCCCACCTTCTATGTTCCAGAGTCAACAAGGCCTCACAGGACCACAAGGGTAAATAAAATATATCGGCAAATACTACAAGAAACGGAGCAACAAAAGAGTAGGCGGACATGAATAAAGCGGTCGAGGTCTGTGGTACCAACCTAATAAACCAACCCAAGGATGCCCATTAATACAATTTTATCCTATATATGCGGAGTCTAGGGAAAATAAATCGTAACCTACCTATCGTCCGATGACAAGCTTGAACCTCTCCAAAAAGAAGCTCCGAAACGAAATCAAACTTGAACTCGGGCTTGAATAACTTGACGTAGATAATCAATTTTTTTTCAGTGATCAAATATCACGTCAAAAGATTTTTCTACCAAATTTTCCTATTCTACGTATATGTATGCCCGTATGAAAGCCCTTGTGATTATATATATACAAATATCACATACCATAATAAATGGATCCTTAGTAACTAAATAGTAACTAATAGTGGAAAATATTAGTGGCATTCCTAATTAATAACATAAGGCCACATGTACCACTACAACCATTACTATCCACCACGTGGAAGTTGTGGTGTCACTATTATAAGGTTCCTTATCCCTTTATCGATGCACTCGGATATTGCATAGGTTCGTGGTAAAATAAATATAACTTTTCAAATATATCATAATAAATAGAAAATTATTTCAAATAAAACCTACTATATTATAATAATAATTTTCAACATCACTAAATTTACTATCTCCGTTAAAATATTACAATGTATACAACCCTTATAAAATAAATACATACACAATTATATCATAATAAAAGTATTTTTCATAAACATTTAAAATATTTTAGGAAGGCAATAAAAATATAAATTTTTACCACATTCAACTTTTAAATTAAAATATTTTCAAACACACGCGATGTTAATAAATTCTCAAACTTAGGCTCGCAACTCACCAACACACGATTTTGATAATCAAGAACTCTCTTGGAATCCTCCCTTTTGTTTTCTCACTGTTTTAGAACTGAAATGACGTTTTAAAACGTGAAGTTGAGGCTTAAATCGAGTTTGACCCGACCCGGTTCGCGACCCGGTTCGCAACCCGATTTCTGCCAGACAGTCTGCGGTAAAATAGTTATAACTTTTTACTCCGAGATCAGTTGGACGTGAGGTTTTGTGCGTAGGAAACTAGACTCGTAGACCTTCGATTTGGTATTTCGGGGGACTTCTAAATCTTTATATATTGAGAGAAAATCCCTGAGACATTTTACCCAAAGTTCAGAAAAATTATTAAAGAACTTACGATAACTTTTGCCGATTTGCTTGACTTCAAAACTTATAATGCGACCAAAAAAATGGGCCCGACACCGAAATACCGGTCCTGAAGAGCCTTAAGTGGCTTGGGTCCACTACAACAAGCTCTAACGGTTCAAGGAAAACGTATACGTGGAAATAACCGGAAGGGTCATTACAGCATACCCTACAAGGTCAAAGTTACTTCCTTTTGGATACCACAACCCTAAATTAATTATGCCTTTCAAGTATCTTAGGATTCTCTTCACAACCTTCAAGTAAGGTTCCTTAGGATTTGCCTGAAATATAACACAAATACCCACACTAAAGACAATAGAAGGCCTGCTTGTTGTGAGGTGGAGAAGAGATAGAATCATTTCTCTATACAACTTCTGCTCTACTACTGGACCTATTCCTTCAAGACCTAACTTTTTTTGTTGTGTCTATTAGAGTATCTATTTCCTTTTCTTCTTCTATTTTGAACCTTTTGAGCAACTCCTTGGTATACTTCTGCCGATGAATAATTTTTCTTGAAGGAGTTTGTTTGATCTGAAGGCCCAAAAAGAATTTAAGTTCCCCATCATACTCATCTCAAACTCTTTGCTCTTTGAGGCAAACAAACTCTTTTGTGATGGCCTTGATGGTGGCACCAAAGACGATTTCATCCACATATATCTGCACAACCAACAAATCTTTCCCTTTGTTTTTGAGGAATAAAGTGTTGTCAATCTTACCTCTTGTGTAACCATGGCTTTGAAAACACCTTGACAACCTTTCATACCATGCTCTAGGGGCTTGTTTAAGTTCGTATAGAGATTTATCAAGTTTGTAAACATGGTCAGGATAGTCAGAGCTTTAAAAACCCGGTGGTTGTTTGACAAAAACTTCTTCCTTTAATAGCCTATTTAGAAAAGAACTTTTCATATCCATCTGATAGAGTGTGAACTCCATGTAGGATGCAATGGCAATAAGGAGTCTGATTGCCTCCAATCTTTCCACTGGAGCAAAAGTCTCATCATAGTCTATGCCTTCTTCCTGGTTGTACCCTTGGACCACTATTCTAGCCTTATTCCATATAACTTTTCCATTCTCATCCAGCTTGTTTCTAAACACCCATTTGGTACCAATGATAGATCTGTTCTTTGGTCTTAGTTCCAAGTGCCATACATTATTTCTTTCACACTGATCGAGCTCCTCTTCAGTTGCAATGATCCAATCTGCATCTTATAATCTTCACTGACTTTCTTGGGCTCTATCATGGATAGAAAGGCTTTGAAGGCACATAGATTCTTTAATCCAAATCTGGTGGTTATGCCAGATCTTAGAGTAGTAAGGATTGTATTTATTGGATGTGATCCTTGGTACTTGTATCTTTGAGAACTAGATGTTGTGCTTCTTCAGCTTGATCATCGTCTTCATCTTGTTGACTCATGGTTTCCTCATTCTGATCAGCTGAGGGTACATTATCTCCCATGTTATCATTGTTAGTTTTAACATCAGTTGAACGTGTTCCCTTCACCTATTCCAGCACAACTGGTTCTGATATCTTTTATTGGTCATCAATTTCTTGCAAACTTTTGTAGCCATAAGATTGCTTTCATCAAATACAATATGCACACTTTCCTCCACACACATAGTTCTTTTATTTAGTACCCTATAAGCTTTGCTATGTGAAGAGTAACCTAGAAAAATTCCCTCATCACTTTTGGCATCAAATTTTCCTAACAAATTATTTCCATTATTGTGGATGAAAAATTTGAATCCAAAGGCTCTCACATGAGAGTGTTAGCTTTTCTACCTTTGAGTAATTCATAGGGAGTTTTATCTATGAGAAGCATGGACATGAATCTATTTATTAAATAATAAGAAGCGTTGATGGATTCATCCCGGAACTGGCTAGCCACATTACTGGCTAGCATCATAGTTCTAGCCTTTTCCTACATGGTTCTATTCTTTCTTTCAACCACTCCATTTTGCGGAGGAGTACTAAGAGCAGAGAAGTTGTGATCAATACCATGAGTGGAACAATAGTCAGCAAATTTAGCATTTTCAAACTCAGTTCCATTGTCGGATCTAATTGTAGCTAGTTGTTTATCAAGCTTTTTATCCGATTTTCTTACTAAAGTATAGAATGCCTCAAATGCATCTTCTTTAGTAGCAAAAAAAACTGTCAAAGAGTACCTTGTGTAATCATCAAGTAATACTAACACATACTTTTTGCCACATGTTCTCCTTACTCTCATAGGACCACACAGAGGCATATGGACCAGTTTTAAGGACCTGGTCGAACTAATAACCGATTTAGATTTGAAAGAGGATTTCACTTGCTTACCTTGAACACATATTGTACAAACTTTATCTTTCTTTAACTTAGTTTTAGGAAAACCTATTACCAAGTCCTTGGAGATGAGTTTGTTTAGCTATACATGACTAGCATGCCCCAATCTTTTGTGCCATAACAAGGGATCTTTGTCTATCACTGTCACGACTCAATTTCTCGGTCATGATGGCACCTACAACCCCCGGTAGGTGAACCAATCCCCATAGCCCAGAACAGTTAGTAATGGGCTACTATCTAACAAATAAGGGTACAAGACGAAGAGAACAGATAAAAGAAATATAAATATATACACATGCGTAAACTAAACCAAACCCCACGACCTGGTATCATAGTATAGAGCCGATACTACATACATGGAGTGCAAACGATCCAAAACAATATATACAGATGTCTCTGAATGGTAATAGAGTATATAAAGCAAAAGATAAACTAAAGCTAAGATCCGATCGCCAAGAGCTCACCCTCAGTCTGAAGTAGTCCCCAACGGATCTCCAAGCATGAATCACAGCGATCTAACGGCGATGGCCCACGCTAGGATCTGCACCCAAAGATGCAGGGGGGTAGGGGTGAGCACCAAATGCGAAGCATAAGGTACCCAGTAGGTATCATAGGCCGACTGGGCACATATAAGATAAAAGCGTAGTAACAGGCAGAATAGAAGCAAGCAGTCACAGAAATCAATGAAAGGTACACAGGAACTAGCCTAGAGGGAAATCAACAGAACCACATGTGAGGCTAGTAAGCAGAATATACACACCATAGGCACAGGCAAAAGTAAGAAACAACGCACCTGGGGTCCTTGTAACAATAGTGTATACAAAATAAGTTTACGAAATGAACGGTATACCGGTAACCTCAAGTGTAAGAAGAAGAGAGAACAATAATGATAGACATGCTTAGAGACATGAATCAAGCTCCAACTAATCATATCAATCTCAATCCAGCAACTAAAAGTCTAGCAGTAACCAATTTCATAATTAACCGTAACAGGGAATAATTCTACAAGTAAATAGAAAGAGTCTACCTACAGTCCCCCGGCCGCCCATACAACCGAGGAATACAAACAAGTGAAAACAAACCCTCTGGCATCCCATACTACCGGAGCGTACAATCAACAAACAACAAACAAGGGTGGAGCCTCAAATGGTATCTCTGTATGTACCTCCTCCGGCGCCGATCCGGCCCAGCAGGTAGGTTCCATGGAAGGACACTGCCCGTATACCTCTACTCCGCCGTATACCCCTCCTCCGGCACACGCAGCCTGAAGCTCCTGGCCCAGATGGCCAGGTCCATGGAGGTCCCAGACCCCATACTAAAACTCAGTATCAAACATGTCGTCCGAAAACAAGTTCGGTATCAAGATAGAGACCCAGTCTCGAATATGCATGCCCAGACCCTGTCCAGGACTAAAGTAGTAGGAAAATGTCTCAAAAACCCCTCCAAGGATGCCTGAGAATAACCGGGTCTAAATAGTAAAAAGTCATCTCAGGTGCTCGGTCCGACCGAGGCTAAAAATCATCTCAAGTAGCAAGAAAACTCAACTAGCACCCCGGCCCTGCCGAGCCTAGCGTTAACCGTAAAACTGATGATTTAAAACATAATTTTACTTTCTTTTACCCAGGAATATTCACAAGTTAAATCAACCACTTCCAAATTATTTCCATCAAAAACAGGCCCCCGGGGCCATGCAAGGTTTAGAAAATAGTGCCAGTAGGCCCGAAGCCAAAACCATAGTAAAACATGGATAAAACCTCTTTATATGCATGGAAATGGTATGATCACACACAATAGCTGCCCAGCAGTTCACAATCAACCTATCGACCCTGCACAGGCCCACAGCTACTCAGCAAGCATAACCAGCCTAGAAGGATAATTCTATGCCCAGGACTCGCGGACATTCCCAAAATCCCACCTTCTATGTTCCAGAGTCAACAAGGCCTCACAGGACCACAAGGGTAAATAAAATATATCGGCAAATACTACAAGCAACGGAGGAACAAAAGTAGGCGGACATGAATAAAGCGGTCAAGGTCTGTGGTACCAACCTAATAAACCAACCCAAGGATGCCCATTAATACAATTTTATTCTATATATGCGGAGTCTAGGGAAAATAAACCGTAACCTACCTGTCGTCCGATGACAAGCTCGAACCTCTCCGAAAAGAAGCTCCGAAACAAAATCAAACTTGAACTCGGGCTTGAATAATTTGACGTAGATAATTAACTTTCCTTTTTATTCAACGTGCAGATATGCACCTCTATGCCTAATATCTATATACCGTATAGATATGTGGAGCAAAAGGAAATAAATGCTTGCTGAAGTTATCCATGTTAATGACATTTCTAAGGGTTAAGAACAATTGTTAGTTAATGCTTCCAGTTCCAAATGATGCCACCACTCACTGTTTGTGCTTGCTGGCCACTCCCTTCACCTACACGTGGAGTGGAGGTGGCAATTACAAGGCAACAAAATAATATTCATATCCCGTTATTTATATACTCGGGTATTGCGTAAGTTCGTGGTATAATAAATATAATTTTTGAATATACCATAATCATTAGAAAATTATTTCGAATAAAACCTACTATATTATAATAATAAATTTCAACATCACTAAATTTACTATCTTCGTTAAAATATTACAATTTATAAAAACCTTATAAAATAAATACATATACAATTATATCATAACAAAAATATTTTCCATAAACCTTTAAAATATTTTAAAAAGGTAATAATAATATATAACCTTTTACCACATTCAACTTTTAAATTAAATATTTTCAAGTACGCACGATTTCGATACTCAAGAACTCTCTTGGAATCCTCCCTTATGTTTTCTCACTGTTTCAGAACTGAAATGGCGTTTTAAAACGTGAAGTTGAGGCTTAAATCGAGTTTAACCCGACCCGGTTCGCGACCCGGTTCGCAACCCATTTTCTGCCAGACAGTCCGCGGTAAAACAGTCATAACTTTTTACTCCGAGATTAGTTGGACGTGAGGTTTTATGCATTGGAAACTAGACTCGTAGACCTTCGATTTGGTATTTCGGGGGGACTTCTAACTCTTTATATATTGGGAGAAAAGCCCTGAGACATTTTACCCAAAATTCAGAAAATTTATTAAAGAAACTTACGATCAAACAAATGGACCCGGCATCAAAAATACCGGTCCTGACAAGCCTTAAGTGACTTGGGGCCGCTACAAACAAGCTCTAATGGTTCAAGGAAAACGTATACGTGGAAATAACCGGAAGGGTCATTACATCATCGACTACTAAAAAGGACTTTCGTCCTCGAAAGTCAAGGTCAAGGGGGTACCTGAAGGCTAAAATAGCTGCGGATACTGATCCCGCATATCTCTCTCGGTCTCCCAGGTAGCCTCCTCGAGTGGACGGTGCCTACACTGAACCTTAACAACCGGGATCTCTCGAGACCTCAATCTCCTGACATCTCTGGCCAAAATAGCTGTCGGCTCCTCAACAAAGGCTAAACCCTCATCCAACTGAACTGAATCCCACTGCAACACATGAGACTCATCTGAGACATACCAACGCAACATCGAAACATGGAATACAGGATGTATAGCTGAAAACATCGGAGGCAAGGCTAGCTGATAGGCAACGCCACCAACCCTCTGAAGAATCTCAAACGGCCCAATGTACCTCGGGCTAAGCTTGCCCCGCCTACCAAATCTCATCACGCCCTTCATGGGCGATACACGGAGAAACACCAAGTCACCGACACTAAACTCCAAGGCACGAAGCCTATGATCAGCATAACTCTTTTCTGCCTACTCTGAGCTGCCCGAAGTCTGTCCTGAATCACTCGGACTCGGTCTAAAGACTCTCGAAGCAAATCTGTGCTCTGTGGCTCAGCACTAAAACCATCAAACCAACCTAACGGTGATCTGCAACGCCTGCCATACAAAGCCTCAAAAGGTGCCATGCCAATACTCGAATGGAAGCTGTTATTATAAGCAAACTCTGATAAGGGAACAAACTGATCCCAAGAACCTCCAATGTCAAGAACACAGGCCCGAAGCATGTTCTCAAGAATCTGAATGGTCCTCTTAGACTGGCCATCTGTCTGAGGGTGGAAAGCGGTACTAAGATGAACCTCTGTACCCAAATCTCGCTGAATAGACCTCCAGAACTGAGATGTGAACTGAGTGCCATGGTCTGAAATGATAGAAGCTGGGACCCCGTGCAACCGAACAATCTCACGAAGGTAGATCTGAGCTAACCTCTCTGCGCCATAAGAAGTCTAAACCGGTAAGAAATGTGCTCACTTAGTCAGCCTATCAACAATCACCCATATGGAATCAAACCCATGAGAAGTACGAGGCAACCCAACAACAAAGTCCATAGTAATCCCTTCCCACTTCCACTCAGGAATGGGAAGTCGCTGCATCAAACCACCAGGGCTCATATGCTCGAACTTAACCTGCTGACAATTCAAGCTTCGAGATACAAACTCCACTATATCCCGCTTCATACCACTCCACCACTAAAGCTGTCTCAAGTCCCTATACATCTTTGTTGTGCCTGGGTGAATGGAGTATCTAGTACAATGTGCCTCATGAAGTATCAACTGAATCAAATCACTAACCCTCGGAACACAAAGACGACTATCAAACCTCAGAACCCCATCTAAATCTAGAGTAACCTGACTGGTCTCACCCTGAACAACCCGATCATGAAGGTCACACAACTGCTGATCCTCAAACTGACTGCTCTAAATCTGATCAATAAAAGTAGAACGAGCCTCAACATTGGCGAGAACTCTGCTAGGATCCGACAAGTCAAGCCTAACCAAACGGTTAGCCAAGGACTGGATGTCCCAGGCCAACGGTCGCTCTGAAACAGAAAGAGAAGCTAGGCTACCCATACTCACTGCCTTCCCGCTCAAGGCATCCGCTACCACGTTTGCCTTGCCCGGATGATACAGAATAGTGAAGTCATAGTCATTCAGTAACTCGACCCATCTCCTCTGTCTCGAGTTCAACTCCCGCTGACTCGTGATTTACTGAAGACTATGGTGATCGGTGAAGATCTCACAGTGAACTCCATATAGGTAATGCCTCCAGATCTTGAACGCGAAAACTACCACCGCCAATTGTAAGCCATGAATGGGGTAGTTGCGCTCGTGAACCTTCAGCTGCCTCGACGCATATGCTATTACTCGACCCTGCTGTATTAACACACAACCAAGACCAACCCTAAAAGAATCACAATACTCGGAGAAGCTCTGACCCTCAACCGGCAAAGTCAACACTGGAGCTGAAGTCAATAAGGCCTTAAGCCTCTGGAAGCTATCCTCACACTGATCCGACCACTAAAATGGGACATCCTTCCTAGTCAACATAGTCAAGGGTGCTGCTATGGAAGAAAATCCCTCAATGAACCATCTGTAGTAACCCGCTAACCCAATAAAGCTGCGAACCTCAGTAACAGTAGTAGGTCTAGGCCACTCATAAACCGCAGAAATCTTTCCCGGATCAACCCTAATCCCATCCTTAGACACAACGTGCCCTAGGAATGCAACTGACTCAAGCCAAAACTCGCACTTTGAGAACTTGGCATAAAGCCGATGATCTCTCAAAGCCTGGAGTATAACCCTCAAGTGCTGCTCATGCTCATCTCTACTACGCGAGTATACCAAGATGTCATCTATAAAAACTATCAAAAATGAGTCCAAATACGGGCCAAGAACCATGTGCATCAAGTTCATAAAGGCTGCGGGGGCATTAGACAACCCAAAAGACATCACCAGGAACTTATAATGGCCATAACGTGTCCTGAATGCTGTCTTAGGGATGTCCTCCGCCCTAATCCTCAACTGATGGTAGCCAGACCTCAAATCAATCTTCGAAAACACGACTGAACCCTGAAGCTGGTCAAACAAGTCATCAATTCTCGACATCGGATACCTATTCTTAACTGTCACCCTATTCAGCTGCCGATAATCAATACACATGCGCATCGACCCATCCTTCTTCTTCACGAAGAGAACAGGAGCACCCCAAGGTGACACACTAGGTCGAATAAACCCCTTGGCTAACAGATCCTGGAGCTGCTCCTTAAGCTCCCTCAACTCAGCAGGAGCCATACGGTAAGGATAAATAGAAATGGGCCTAGTGCCTGACTCTAGCTCGATAGCGAAATCAATATCTCTCCCAGGTGGAAGGCCTGGCAGGTCGGTAGGAAACACATCGAGGAAGTCTCTAACCACAGGATAAGACTCAGGAGAAGTAGGGTCAACACTAACATCTCGGACATATGCTAGATAAGCTAAACACCCACGGGAAATCAACTTCCTAGCTCGAAGACAAGAGATGATCCCCGATGGTGCATGGCTAATAGAACCCTACCATATAACAGGGGATACACCGAGCACAGCTATGGTAATGGCTTTGGCATAACAATCCAAAACCACACGGTAAGGGGATAACCAGTCCATGCCCAGTATCACATCAAAATCTAGCATATCAAGAATCATCAAATCACCCCAAGTCTCTGAATCACCAATAGATAGCATACAAGATCTCACAATCCGATCCACTACTAAAGAATCTCCTACTGGGGTCGAAACAGAAATAGGAACAGATAATGGCTCACTAGCCAACCCCAAACAAGGCACAAAGTAGGCAGATACATATGAACAAGTGGATCCAGGATCAAATAAAGCCATAGCAGATTGATGGCACAAAGAAATCGTACCTGTAATCACAGCATCTGAGGCATCTGCCTCTGGTCTCCTAGGGACCGCGTAAAACTGACGACGACCTCCACCTGCCCGACTGCCATCCCTACCACCTGCTCTCCCACGTGGAGAACCACCTCTACTCTGACGACCACCCCCTCTAGCCGGGGGATGAACTGCCCGTAAAGGCTCAGCCAACTGAACTGTACCGTGCTGAGGGAAATCTCTTGCAAAATAACCAATCACACCACAAGTAAACCAAGCCCCTGACGGCCTACTCAGTCGAGCAGAACCAGCAGATCCCGCATAACCACCATGACCTGATGCCCCAGAAACTGTACCCCTCGAAGACTAGCCGCCATAGCCCTGATGGCTGCTCTGACCCTGCTCAAACTTGGTACTGCCAAAAGTCTGAAGGGAAGCCTGAACCGGTCGGCTGGACTGACCTTGGTACTGCTGTGGCTGATAACTCTGGCTACACTGGCCAGGACCTCTACCACCATATCTGGAACCACTGTAGACACCCTGATGCCGAGGCCTCTTATCTCTGGACCCCTGATCATGTCGCTGTAAGTCCTCCACGGTGCGGGCATAGTCTACAATAGCCTAGATGGACCGATCACTGGCAATCAATATCTCAACTGGCTGCTTGATCTCTGGCCTCAAACCCCATACAAATCTGCGAATCCTATCTGCCTCGGTAGGAATGATCATAGCTCCGATTAGTGCTAGCTGATGAAAGCGGGTCTCATACTCCGAGATAGTCGTAGACCCCTGCACAAGGTGAGTAAACTGCTCCCTGCGATGCTCCCGATCACTCTGGGGTAGGAACTTGGCCATAAAGGCCTCATAAAACTCAGACCAGGTCAAATGAGGTGACGACGGTGGTCTACAAGCAACCTGGGCCCTCCACCATAACTTCGCTGGGCCCTCCAACTGATAGGTAGTATAACCAACCCCGTGAGTCTCCAACAATCCCAGATGATGCAACATCTCCTCACAGGTAGTAATAAAGTCATGTGGATCCTATCCAGAAGTACCAGCGAACCTCGGAGGTGCTAACCTCAAAAACCTACCCAACGCCTTCTGCTCTGACTCTGTCATAACTGGGCGAGGAGCAAGAGGCTGTGAAACAGATGGAATCGGAATGACCTCCGCACGGGGAGCCATAGTAGCAGGCTCCGATCCTGAGCTCTGTGCACCCAGGGCTTCCCCCTGAGCGAATGTCTGCGCTACCTCAGAAGGTCGCTCTCCAATCACACCCAAAAGCTGTAATAGTAATCCCCAAATATCTGGAGAATGAGCTGCGGCTGGAGCTGGCACAGAAATGGGCACTGGAGCTGGCGCTGGAGCTGGCGCTGGAGCTGGTGCTGGGGCTGGTGCTGGAGCTGGTGCTGGAGCTGGTGCTGGAGCTGGTGCTCGAGCTGGTGCTGGAGCGGGAGGCTCATCTCCACGTGATGCCGATGATCTTGTATGAACCATCTGCATAAGAATGAAGTAGAACAAATGAGATTTCCAGAAACTTCAAGGGTTCCACGCACGACACAGAAGCAATGAGAGAGTCAAATTTCCTAAAATGCCCTTGTAGCCTCCCAAAGATTGAGTACGGACGTCTCCGCCCCGATCTACAGGACTCTACTAGACATTGGATCCTATATCGATGACACCGGTGAACCTAAAGCTCTGATACCAAGTTGTCACGACCAAATTTCTCGGTCATGATGGCACCTACAACCCCCGGTAGGTGAACCAATCCCCGTTGCCCAGAAAAGTTAGTAATGGGCTACTATCTAACAAATAAGGGTACAAGACAAAGAGAACAGATAAAAGGAATATAAATATATACACATGCAGAAACTAAACCAAACCCAAGACCTGGTATCATAGTATATAGCCGATACTACATACATGGAGTGAAAACGATCCAAAACAATATATACAGATGTCTCTGAATGGTAATAGAGTACATAAAGCAAAATATAAACTAAAGCTAAGCTCTGATCGCCAAGAGCTCACCCTCAGTCTGAAGTAGTCCCCAACAGATCTCCAAGCACGAATCACAGTGATCTAACGGCGATGGCCCACGCTAGGATCTGCACCCAAAGATGCAGGAGGGTAGGGGTGAGCACCAAATGCGAGGCATAAGGTACCCAGTAGGTATCATAGGTCGACTGGGCACATATAAGATATAAGCGTAGTAACAGGCAGAATAGAAGCAAGCAGTCACAGAAATCAATGAAAGGTACACATGAACTAGCCCAGAGGGAAATCAACAGAACCACATGTGAGGCTAGTAAGTAGAATATACACACCATAGGCACAGGCAAAAGTAAGAAACAACGCACCTGGGGTCCTTGCAACAATAGTGTATACAAAATAAGTTTACGAAATGGACGGTATACTGGTAACCTCAAGTGTAAGAAGAAGAGAGAAGAGTAATGATAGACATGCTTAGAGACATGAATCAAGCCCAACTAATCATATCAATCTAAATCTAGCAACTAACAGTCTAGCAGTAACAAATTTCATAATTAACCGTAACAGGGAACAATTCTACAAGTAAATAGAAAGAGTCTACCTGCAGTCCCCCGGCCGCCCATACAACCGAGGAACACAAACAAGTGAAAACAAACCCTCCGGCATCTCATACTATCGGAGCGTACAATCAACAAACAACAAACAAGGGTGGAGCCTCAAACAATGAATGATATGATGCATGAAGGTCTCAAGTGAGATGGTATCTCTGTATGTACCTCCTCCGGTGCCGATTTGGCCCAGCAGGTAGGTTCCATGGAAGGACACTGTCCGTATACCTCTACTCCGCCGTATACCCCTCCGGCACACGCAGCCCGAAGCCCCTGGCCTAGATGGCAAGGTCCATGGAGGTCCCAGACCCCATACTAAAACTCAGTATCAAACATGTCGTCCGAAAACAAGTTCGGTATCAAGATAGAGACCCAGTCTCGAATATGCATGCCCAGACCCTGTCCAGGACAAAAGTAGTAGGAAAATATCTCAAAAACCCCTCCAAGGATGCCCGGGAATAACCGGGTCTAAACAGTAAAAAGTCATCTCAGGTGCTCGGTCCGACCGAGGCTAA
>QJPP01006344.1:0-18661 GCA_003996215.1 Jaltomata sinuosa
ATAACCTCCGCACGGGGAGCCATAGTAGCAGGCTGCGCTCCTAAGCTCTGTGCACCTAGGGCTGCCCCCTGAGCGGATGTCTGCGCTACCTCAGAAGGCCGCTCTCCAATCACACCCAAAAGCTGTAATAGTAATCCCCGAATATCTGGAGATGGAGCTGCGGCTGGAGCTGGCACAAAAGTGGGCACTGGAGCTGGTACTGGTGCTGGAGCTGGTACTGGAGTTGGCGCTGGAGCTGGTGGTACCTGGGCTGCCCCCTGATCCACATGCTGCTCGGGCTCTATCTCCACCCTAGCAGCTCTAGCAGGTGCCACAGATCGAGGGCGTCCTCGACCCTTAGCTGGAGTGGGAGGCTCATCTTCGCGTGATGCCGATGATCTCGTACGAACCATCTGTGGAAGAATGAAGTAGAACAAATTAGATTTCAAGAAACTTCAAGGGTACAACGCACGACACAGAAGCAATAAAAGAGTCCAATTCCTAAAATGTCACTGTAGCCTCCCAAAGATTGAGTACGGACGTCTCCGCCCCGATCTGCAGGATCCTACTAGACATTGGCTCCTATACCGATGACACCGGTGAACCTAAAGCTCTGATACCAAGTTGTCACGACCCAATTTCTCGGTCATGATGGCACCTACAACCCCCGGTAGGTGAACCAATCCCCGTAGCCCAGAACAGTTAGTAATGGGCTACTATCTAGAAAATAAGGGAACAAGACAAATAAAATAGATAACAGGGATATATAAATATATACATATGCGAAAACTAAACCAAACCCCAAGACCTGGTATCATAGTATAGAGCCAAACTACATACATGGAGTGCAAATAATCAAAAACTATATATACAGATGTCTCTGAATGGTAATAGAGTACATGAAGCAAAAGATAAACTAAAGCTAAGCTCCGATCGCCAAGAGCTCACCCTCAGTCTGAAGTAGTCCCCAATAGATCTCCAAGCACGAATCACAACGATCTATCGGCGATGGCCCACGCTAGGATCTGCACCCAAAGATGCAGGGGGTAGGGGTGAGCACCAAATGCGAAGCATAAGGTACCCAGTAGGTAGCATAGGCCGACTGGGCACATATAAGATAAAAGCGCAGTAATAGACAGAATAGAAGCAGGTAGTCATAGAAATCAACGAAAGGTACACAGGAACTAGCCCAGAGGGAAATCAACAAAACCACATATGAGGCTAGTAAGCAGAATGTACACACCATAGGCACAGGTGAAAGTAAGACACAACGCACCTGTGAGCCTTGCAACAACAGTGTATACAAAATAAGTTTACGAAATGGACGGTATACCGGTAACCTCAAGTGTAAGAAGAAGAGAGAAAGAGTAATAATAGGCATGCTCAGAGACATGAATCAAACTCAACTAGTCATACCAATCTCAAATCCAGAAACTAACAGTCTAGCAGTAACCAATCTCATACTTATCCATAATAGGGAATAATTCTACAAGTGAATAGAAAGAGTCTACCTACAGTCCCTCGGCTGCCCATACAACCGAGGAACACAAACAAGTGAAAACAAACCCTCCGGCATCCCATACTACCGGAGCGTACAATCAGCAAACAGCAACCAAGGGTGGAACCTCGAACCATGAATGATATGATGCATGAAGATCTCAAGTGCCATAGTATCTCTGTATGTACCTCCTCCGGCGCCGATCCAGCCCAGCAGGTAGGTTCCATGGAAGGACTCTGCCCGTATACCTCTACTCCACCGTATACCCCTCCTCCGGCACACGCAGCCCGTAGCCCCTGGCCCGGATGGCAAGGTCCATGGAGGTCCCAGACCCCATACTAAAACTCAGTATCAGAATAGAGACCCAGTCTCGAATATGCAATGCCCAGACCCTGTCCAGGACTAAAGTAGTAGGAAAATGTCTCAAAAACCCCTCCAAGGGTGCCCGGGCGTAACCGGGTCTAAACAGTAAAAAGTCATCTCAGGTGCTCGGTCCGACCGAGACTAAAAATCATCTCAAGTAGCAAGAAAACTCAACTAGCACTCCGGCCCTGCCGAGTCTAGCGTAGTAGTAAAACTGGTATTTTAAAACATAATTTTACTCTCTTTTACCCAAGAATACTCACAAGTCAATTAACCATTTCCAAATCATTTCCATCAAAAATGGGCCCCCCGGTCCATGCAAGGTTTCGAAAACAGTGCCAGTAGGCCCGAAGCCAAAACCACAGTAAAACATGGATAAAACCTCTTTATATGCATGGAAATGGTATGATCACACACAATAGCTGCCCCGCAGCTCACAATCAACCTATCGACCCTGCACAGGCCCACAACTACTCAGTAAGCATAACCAGCCTAGAAGGATAATTCTATGCCCGGGACTCGCGTACATTCCCAAAATCCCACCTTCTATGTTCCAGAGTCAACAAGGCCTCACAGGACCACAAGGGTAAATAAAATATATCGGCAAATACTACAAGCAACGGAGGAACAAAAGTAGCGGACATGAATAAAGCGTCGAGGTCTGTGGTACCAACCTAATAAACCAACCCAAGGATGCCCATTAATACAATTTTATTTTATATATACGGAGTCTAGGAAAAATAAACCGTAACCTACCTGTCGTCCGACGATAAGCTGCTAGAACAACGATGTCCAAGCTCGAACCACTCCAAGAAAATCCAAAACTAAATCGGAATCGGAATCGGAATCGGATTTGGGATGGAACAACTTGACGTAGATAATTGATTTTCTTTCGATGACCGAATATTGCATCAAAGTAATTTTCCCTCAAAAATATTCGTTAGCGCATATAGAATCAACATGAACACAATAAGATGAATGAAACTTTATGTTGAAGGAAGTGATATGTATGTTGACAGCATTACATTTGCAAATTGTTAAATACAACATAAGTGCATGCTGCCAACTCAATTAATGCCACCATTCACTTTGGTGATTGCTGGCCACTCCCTCCACCTACACGTGGAGTGGAGGTGGCAAGGCCAAAAAAAAGTTCTTATCCCGTTATTTATATATTCGGGTATTGCATAAATTTGTGGTATAATAAATATAATTTTTGAATATACCATAATTAACAGAAAATCATTTCAAATAAAACCTACTATATTATAATAATAATTTTCAACATAACTAAATTTACTATCTCCGTTAAAATATTTTTCAAAGGTAATAGTAATATAATATAACTTCCTACCACCTTCGACTTTTAAATAAAATATTTTCAAATACGCACGATTTTGATACTCAAGAATTCTCTCGGGATCCTCCCTTATTTTTTATAACTGTTTCGGAACTGAAATGGCGTCTTAAAACGTAAAGTTGAGGCTTAAATCGGGTTTAACCCGACCCGGTTCGCGACCCGGTTCGCAACCCGTTTTCTGCCAGACAGTCCGCGGTAAAACAGTCATAACTTTTTACTCCGAGATCAGTTGGACGTGAGGTTTTGTGCATTGGAAACTAGACTCGTAGACCTTCGATTTGGTATTTTGGGGGACTTCTAACTCTTTATATATTGAGAGAAAAGCCCTGAGACATTTGACCCAAAGTTCAGAAAATTTGTTAAAGATCTTACGATATCTTTTGTCGATTTGCTTGACTTCAAACTTATACGTGGAAATTACCGGAAGGGTCATTACATCGGGTCACCTTGAATGACTTAGGCTCAGTTTTTCGAGGCTTTCTTAGAGAAGTATGTACCTCACAACATGATAGAGAGGTTGAGAGTTGAGTTTGCTGACCTGCAGTAGGTTTCTATGTCAGTTTTTGAGTATGAGGCATAGTTCTATGAGTTGGCTACACATGCTGCTATGATTATGCCTATAGACCATGAGAGGGTTCACCAATTATCAGAGGGTTGGTTCAATGACTTTGTTTGGCTACAAAGTAGGTAGTGGCAGCAGGGGATACATTCCTTACAGTTATTGAACATGCACGGACCATTGAGGGTATACATCGTAAAGCCTATAGAGGTGGCAATAAGAGACCCCGCCATCTGGATGGTTTTAGTGGCGCTTAGTCCAAAGGTAGGGGTTTTATCAAGAAAGGTTACCCTCAATATTATCAGTCTAGTAGGATCATACAGATGGCACTACAGATCTTAAAAAGTGATTTTTTGGGTCATAGTGGTCAGGGCCACCAGAGTTTAGGTCAGATTCTACAGGGTGAACATTCTAGGTATTCGAGTCATGGTGGCCATTCTAGTTAGTTGGGTTATCACAGCAGGGTGTATCTGGTAGATGTTGTTATGAATGTAGAGAGTTGGGAAACTTTACTAGGGAATGTGATAGGTTCAGGTAGAGTAAGCAACATGGTAAGTTGGTTCTGGCCCCTAAGGCTCCAGTGCCACCGACTAGAAGTGGTGCACATGGTAGTAGAGGTGGTCCCCAGGGTGCTAGATGTACTTCTTAGCCTTGCAGATCAGGTGTTCATGGAGGACAGAGCCACATGTATGCTTTTCTGGGAAGGTCAAAGTCTGAGGCTTCAGATGCTTTCATCACACGTATGATCTTTGTTTGCCATCAGTCAACTTTTAAATTCTTTGATCCAGGGTCTACATTTTGATAAGTTTCTACATAATAAGATACTCGTTTAGAGTTATTATATGAATCATTGCCTGTGCCTATGCATGTAGCTACTCTCGTAGGCAATTATTTAGTAGTCGAGGTGTGTATCAGTATTGTGTGGTGACCATATTAGGGTACAATACATAGGTAGACTTGATTATCTTAGATATAGTGGATTGCAACATGATCCTAGGCACGAACTGGATAGCTCCTTATCATGCATTCTTGGATTGGTTTTCCAAGACTATTACCTTACATAATCCTGGTATCCCTCCTATTATGTGAAAAGGTACCGATAGTCATATCCTGATGGGAGTTATATCATTTTTGAGGGCACGATGGTTGGTAGGTAAGAGGTATTTGGCTTACTTTGCTTATGTTTGTGATACTTGTGCTGGACTTCTTTAATTGAGTCTGTTCTTATGGTTTTTGAGTATTCAAATGTGTTTCATACTGATCTACTAGGTTTTCTCCTGATGGTGACATTAAATTTGACATTGATGTTGAGTTAGGCACACAATTCCTTTCAATTCTGCCATATAGGATTACATCTGCTAAGTTGAGGGAGCTTAAGGAGAAGCTCCAGGATCTTTTGAGTAAGGGGTTTATTAGGCCTAGTGTGTCTACCTTGGGTGCTCCTATTCTGATCATGACGAATAAGGATGATTCCTTGCATATGTGTATTGTCTACATGCAACTGAATAAGGTGACCAATAAGAACAAGTATATAATGCCGTGTATTAACGACTTATTTTTCCAACTACAGGGTTAAACAATGTTTTCTAAGATAGATTTGAGATAGGTTTATCACCAGTTGAGGATCAGGGCTGTGAATATTCCAATGACTGCCTTTATAACTTGATTTGACCATTATGAGTTTCTAGTTGTATATTTTAGTTTAACCAATGCCCCAAAAACATTCATGGATTTGATGAACTATGTGTTCAGAGCCTATTTGGATTCCTTTATGATAGTTTTCTACAACAACTTCTTAATCTAATCAAGGAGTAGAGCAGAGCATGAGAAGCATTTGAGAATTGTGCTTCAAACTTTGGAGGTTCAGTAGTTGTATGCCAAATTCACTAAGTGTAAGTTTGGGTTGAGTCCATGGCATTCTTGGGGCGCATGGTGTCCACGGATAGGATTATGGTAGATCTTGCAAGATTGAGGTAGTTTGTGATTGGGCTAGACCAACTTCTCCTACCAAGGTTCATAGTTTCATCAGGTTAGCAGGGTACTATACATGGTTTGTGAAGGAGTTTTCTTCTATAGTAGCACCTTTGACTAGATTGACTCAGAAGAATGTCCCTTTCCAGTGGTCTGACGATTGTGAGGCGATCTTTCTAAAGCTCAAGGCCTTATTAACATCAACTCTGGTTTTTACTCTTCCAATTTAGGGCCGAGGGTTTACTATTTATTGTGATGCTTATGGAGTTGGTTTGGGTTGTTTTTTGATGCAACAGGGTAGAGTTATTGCATATGCTTCCATACAGTTAAAGGTTCACAATAGGAACTACCCCACTCATGATTTAGAATTTACGGTGATAGTCTTTGCATTGAAGATTTAGAGGCACTATCTGTATGGAGTTCATTGTGAGATGTTCATCGACCATCATATCCTTCCATATATTTTTATCCAGAAGGACCTTAATTTGAGACAGCGTAGGTGGTTGAAGTTACTGAAGGACTGGATATTTTAATTCTTTAACACCCTGGCAAGGCAAATATGGTAGTAGATGCATTAAGCCAAAAGGCGGCGAGTATAGGGAGTTTGGCTTTCCTAGCAGATGAGGAGCGACTTTAAGCCTCAGACATCCATCCCTTAGCCAATAGGTTGGTTAGACTTGATATTTCTGAACCTGGAGGGATTTTTGCTTACGTTGAGGCTAGATCTTTGTTGTTGGAGCAGATTCAGGCATAGCAGTTTGAGGATACAAAGTTGAGGGTGATTCGAGATAAAGTGTTGAGTGGCAAGGCTAGGAAGCCAACCTTATATCTGAAGGGTGTTTTGAGGATTGAGCATCGTATCTATGTTCCTAGAGTTGGAGGCTTGGTGAGATTGATTATGGAAGAGACCCATTATTGTAATGACCCTCACAATAATTTTATTATATTCATTTCTTTTACTATTTTGACCCTTACTGTAGCTTCTTCATAGTTAGTTTGATTTGCTGGGATAGGTGGCATGCTTCCCGAGGCATTAAATTGAGTTTTAGAAGAGTTTTTCTATTTTGGAATTCTTCAAGCTGAAATATTTGACTTTGGTCAACCTTCAAAGTAAATGTTCTCGGATGGAAATTCTGCCAGCGCTATGAGCTTTGGAATGTGGACTTTTGGCTAGTTGGACCTTTGGTTTGAGTCCTAAAACTTTCGAATTGGTTTTGGGCAGTTGGGTAACTTTTAGGCAAAATCAGCAAATTGTTGACTTCGGTCAACATTTATCAAGACTACCTCCGTTTGCCATTTTGATGATACCGTTGAGTATGAAACGCCTTTTCCAGTTGGGTAGCATGTTTTATTTGTGTTCACGGGGTTCCAAATGAATCTTGAGGGTCTGTTAAGAGACTTTTTAGCCCCCTTATCTTGCTGGTGCACTGCTACTAGTGCAACTCCAAGTTGTTCATAACAATTACAATGTGGCCATTGCGGTCATGATGGTCTGACGTTTTGACAATATTGAGCGATTCATCGTATTTGCGATGAAGGGTGGCTGTGACCCGGTCTGAGTTGTTCTTCACATTTGCAAAGAAGACCATCACGATAGTCTCCCTTGTCCCTTCTTCGTGTTTGCGAGGGGTCTTTCATGTTCGCACTGAAGGACCCCTGCAGCTATAAATAGTTCCTCCTTTTTTTTTACTTAGTTTTTCATGAATTTCTCTATTATTGAGCTTATAGACTCCATTTCCTTGAGCTTTTATAATCATAACATCTTTTCGGTAAGTCCCTAGCTCATCCCTTTGTAAATTCTTCTATATTTTTTGTATATCTATCCTAAATTTGTAGAATTCCATGCTTTGATCCTTGAATTTAATTTCTTTGATCAAGTAAGCTTCAGAGCTTTTTTGAGCCCCAAAATGTATCCTGTTTGTGCCTAAATTTTGGGCATGAGCCTGTTGCAAATGTAATTATGAAATTTGTTTTTGATTCAGTAAGCGAGCCTCGAGGGTTAATTTTCGAACTGATTTCCAGCTCAAAATTCTTTATTTGAATATGGGTGTCATTATTCTTGTGTTGACACCTATATTATGTTTATGATAGCATGGCAGTATTCTGAGGCACTTCAGAAGGGAAAAGCTACCGAGTGATGGATCGCGATTGTAGTTCAGCATTGAGGTAGGTTATGGTTTACATCTTTTAGACTTAGCTTGGTTAGATTATATATTTTATAAGTTACATGAATGTTAGGGTATGTTTTATGTTAGAATTAGGCTTTAATCCTGTTTTTGCATATTTGGCCATTTTTCAGAATTGCAGAATAGAATTATCATGCTTATCCTTAGCCTAGAGTGTTGTAGCCTCTTTATGTTAGACTAGAATCCTTAGTATAGGTTCGAGGAGAATTTCATAGTGGAGTAGGTGTTTTCTGGTTATCCTCGTTTTGTAGCTCTATTTTTGTGATTATTTTCCATTACTATGTAAATGTGGGCCCGAGGCCATAACTCGAATTTGAACGGAGTTCTAGGTTAGTTATCTTGTTTGGAGGGAGATTTTAATCTATTTGTTATATAAATATATATATATATATATATATATATATATATATATTTATTTATTTATTCTCTTGGAGTGGCACACATATGCTCATACATGCATTTACATGGCTAGTGGTATGGTTTGGAAGAAAATATGAGATTTTCAGTTTTAAGGATGGGATTTCCTACTTTTACAATGAGTTGCAGATTTCAGCAAAAGCACTTCATGGTTTTATCATTGTTTTTGAAAGGAAAGGAAAGTACCACTTTTTATACTCGGTTCGAGGGATATTTCTAGACCTTTTCTCCATTTAATTCTAGTTGATGAGTCTGAGGTATGATTTCAGGCAGCCCGATGAGCACATATCCGGGTTTTACTTTTATTGCATATGTTAATGAGCCCTAGGGCATCCTGTGAGATGATTTGGGGAGCCTACGGGGCGGCCAATGAATCGTATTTTGGGGTTTTTACTTTACTGCACTAGCCATATTTTGCACCATGTTATCCCATGATGCATTGACTCTCTTGTATGCACCATTGAGTGGTTTATTGCTTTTATAATTATTATCTTCATGGTTTATTGCTTCTATTATTATTATCTTCAACGTTAGCTTAGATTGTTCTTGCTTTAAATTTTCCTGTAATAACTAGATTTAGGTGGATCCCGATAGCTAGTTTACTTTCGTGTCTCTTATATTATATTTTATATTCTAAGCTTGGTCGACTGATGATTCCTACGGAGTACCCCATGTTTTGGTACTCATACTATATTTCTGCATTTTATTTTTTGATGCAACACCTAGTATCTGCCACCCTCATTGACCATCCACTCATTCGAGGCCAGCTGTTATTTGAATCATGGTGAGCTCCCGACGTCCAGAGATTTACTACTTTCCATCTACTTATACTGTCTGTATTTGTATTTTGGTAGGTAATAGTATCTTGTATATCGCTATTTTTATACTTAGATGCTCTTGTACTGGTGATACCATGTCCGGGGTTTGGTTTCTTGTTTATATATTTCATCTTCCTTGGTCTCTATAGGGAATTTTATATATTTTTGTGCCATTTTGTACATATCTATGATGATGGCCCTTATATTATTATTACCTTATTTTTGCTTTATCTATTTTAGTGTTTAATTGTAGTACTATTCTTTGGGGTTTGGCTTGCCTATTGAGGTTTTTAGTAGGCGCTATCATGGCTCAATTTTGGGCATGACAGAGTGGTAGCAAAGCATTAGGTTTACCGATCTTACAATATAAGAGAAAGTGTCTAGTAGAGTCTCGCAGATCAGTATGATGACATCTGTATCCTATCTGCGGGAGGCTATAGGACATTCTTAGGAATTGTTTTTATCTTGATTGATTCCTTATCGTGCATCCTTGATATTGTAAACTTTTAAATATTTTTTGTTTCACTCTTTCTCAGATGGTTCAGACGAGATCGATAGCATGTGAGGACAAGGCCCCTACGCCTGCAGTTAGGGCCCCAGCTAGGGGATAGGGTAGAGGTTGACCAAGAAGTCGAGGTAGGGCATGGGCTGTGGTGCCAGCTTAGGCCCAGACTAGGGCTCTGTCACAAGAAAAAGAGGTAGGGGCAGAGGATGTTTAGTATGAGCCGTAGGACATGGGGCCAGCCCAACATCCAATAAGTTTTATGGCTACACCAGTCTTGTAGGACACTTTGATTCATCTCTTTGGGGTTTTAGAGGGCATGTCATAGACCAGGGATTTGCCAGGTACTTCGATTGGTTAACAAGTTAGGGACGAGGCTCAGACTTTAGCCCATGCAGTGCCACAGGTTTCAGGAGCACGGCTTGCTATTGCGGCTCCACAAGTAGAGGTGTTTCCTACTCTGTTGGTTGCTCTGCCTATTCTAGCTAGGTCGATTATGTCTTCTGAGGAGCAAAAGATGCTGGGTAAGTTCATTTGAATGGGTCCTTCGAGGTTTTCTGGTTCTCCAGAAGAGGATGCTCATAAGTTTCTAATTAGTTTCTAGGAGAGGTTACATAACCACAGCTTGGTTGAGTCATATGGAGTAGATTACACTGCGTTTTAGATAGATAGTACATCAAAGTAGTTTAGAGGTCATGTATTTCTTGTAGGCCAGTTGGGTCACCTTCTAAGACTTGGGCTCATTTCTCGGAGGCTTTCTTGGATAAGTATGTACCGTGCAATATGAGAGAGTATCTGAGAGATGAGTTTTACAGGTTAGAGCAGGGATCTATGACTATTTTTGAGTATGAGGTCTGCTTCCATGAGTTATCTAGGCATGCCTTTATGATTTTTCCTATAGAGTACGAGCGGGTTTGCTAGTTTGTTAAAGGATTAATTATACTGCTTCGGTTGGCTTCAGAGAACTTGGTGGTTTCAGGGGTGAGTTTTCTCACAATTATTGATCATGCCCTAACCATTGAGGATATTCATCATGAGGCCTATGGAGGTAGAGACAAGCGGCTCTACGACCAGGGTAGATTCAGTGGTTCACAACATAGAGGCAAAGGGTTCTCTGGTAGGGGTTATCTGTAGTGTTTCCAGCCTAGATGTCCTATTTAGGTGACACTGTAGATTACAGAGGGTTAGAGTGGTCAGGGTAGCCAGATCTTATTTTAGACTTCACGAGGTGCTCGCTCTGGTTATTCAGGCTATGGTGGCCATTCTAGTTCAATTGGGTCATTACAACAGGGTGCAACTGGTCGAAGTTATTATGAGTGTTGTGTGCTGGGTCACTATGCTAGGGATTATCTGTTAGCATTTTAGGTGACAAGGTCAGTAAAGTCAGCTGGGTCAGCAGGTTCAGGCCCCCAAGGCTCCAGTGCAACCGGCTAGAGATAGTGCATAAGGTAGTAGGGGTGGTCCCCAAGGTACTCGAGGTGCTTGTAGAGGTCGAAGCCACATATATGCATTCCCTGGTTGGCCAAAGGCCAAGGCTTCAGAATATGCTATCACAAGTACAATCTCTGTTTGTCATTAATTAGCTTCTACATTGTTTGATCTGGGGTCTACATTCTCTTATGTATCTTCTTATTATGCTGCTCATCTGGAGACTTCTTGTGAGTTATTGCTTGTGCCTATGAGTGTAGCAACCCTAATTGGAGATTCTTTAGTAGTGGATCATGTATATTGGGCTTGTGTGGTAACTATCTTGGGGTATGATACGTGGGTAGACTTGGTTGTGCTGGATATGGTTGATTTTGATATTATCTT
The DNA here is from genome assembly GCA_003996215.1 of Jaltomata sinuosa. Lineage (NCBI taxonomy): Eukaryota > Viridiplantae > Streptophyta > Magnoliopsida > Solanales > Solanaceae > Jaltomata > Jaltomata sinuosa. The sequence continues at coordinate 11,466 of QJPP01006344.1, forward strand.
AGGAATGGATTTGCTGTCTTCTTATCATGTAGTCTTAGATTGCTTCACAAAGACTATTACTCTATGGATGCTTGGTATCCCTCCTATTGTATGAAAAGGTGCCAATAGACACATGCCGAGGGGAGTTATATATTTCCTGGGAGCTTAGAGGTTGGTTGGGAAGGGTACTTGGCTTATCTTGCTTATGTCTACAATACTAGTGCCACCACAACATCTATTGAATCAGTTCCAGTGGTTTGCGAGTATTGAGATGTGTTCCTGACTGATCTACTGGGTCTTTCTCCTGATCGTGATATCAACTTTGGTATTTATATTGATCCAGACACTCAACCCATTTCTATTTTGCCATATCGAATGACACCAAGTAAGTTGAGAGAGCTTAAGGAACATCTCCAGGATCGTCTGATTAAGGGGTTTATCATGCCTAGTGTGTCCCTGTGGTGTGCTCCTATTGTGTTTGTGAAGAAGAAATATAGTTCCTTGTGTATGTGTATTGACTATAAGCAGCTGAATAAGGTAACGATAAAGAACAAGTATTTGATGGCACGTATTGATGATTTGTTAGACTATCTACAGGGTGCTTTGGTGTTCTCTAAGATTGATTTTAGATTGGGTCATCATCAGTTGAGGATCAGGGCTGCAGACATCCCAAAGACTGTATTTAGCACTTGATATGACCATTATGAGTTCCTAATCATGTGTTTTGGGTTTACCAATACGCCAGCAGTGTTTAGGGAGTTGATGAATCATGTATTCAAGGCCTACTTGGATTCTTTTGTTATACTGTTCATCAATAACATTTTTGTTTACTCGAGGATCAGGGAGGATCATGAGCAATATTTAAGAGTTGTGCTTCAGACCTTATAGGATCAATAGTTGTACGCCAAATTCACTAAGTGTGAGTTTTGGCTTGAGTCTGTGGCATTCTTGGGGCACGTGGTGTCTAAGGATGAGATTATGGTGGATATGACAAAGATTGTGGTAAATTGAGAATGCGCTAGGCCTACTTCTCCTACCAAGGTTCATAATTTCATCGGGTTGGCAGGTTACTATAGATAGTTTGTGGAGGAATTTCTTCTATAGCAACTTTGTTGACTAGATTGACTAAGAATAAAGTCCCTTTCTAGAGGTCTAATGAGTGTGAGGCAAGCTTTATGAAGCTCAAGGCCTTATTGACTTCAGCTTTGGTTCTTACATTTTTGATCAAATGCCAGGGGTTTACTATTTACTGTGATGCTTTCAATGTTAGTTTGGATTGTGTATTGATGCAACAGGGCCGAGTTATCACTTATGCTTCTCGATAGCTGAAGGTTCACGAGAGAAACTACCCCACTCATTACTTGGAGTTAGCATTGGTATTCTTTGCATTAAAGATTTTGAGTCATTATCCATATCACATGCATTGTGAGATGTTCACTGACTATCGTAGTCTTCAGTACATCTTCAGCCAGAATGATCTAAATTTGATGCAACGTAAGTGGTTGGAGTTATTGAAGGACTATGATATCTCTATTCTCTATCACCTGGCAAGGGAAACATAGTAGCGGATGCCTTGAGTAGGAAGGCAGTGAGTATATTAGCTTGGAATTCTTGGTAGTAGAGTAGCCACCTTTGGAATTGGACATCCAGCCCTTGGCTAACAGGTTGGTTAGAATTGACATTTATAAGCCAAGCCGCATTCTTGCTTGTGTTGAGGCTGCGTCTTTATTATTAGAGAAGATTCGGGCACAACAGTTTGATGATGCGAGATTGAGGATCATCCATGATAAGGTGTTGAGTGGAGAGTATAGGAGGGCGACCTTCGATTCAGAGGGTGTTCTGAGGATTAAGGGTCGTATCTGTGTCCCTGGAGTTGGTGATTTGGTCAGGTTGATCTTGGAGGAGGCTCATTGTTCTAGGTATTCCATTCATCTCGGGGTAGCTAAGATGTATTATGACTAGAGACAACACTACTGGTGGTGTGTGATAAAGTGGGATATCTCAAATTTCATGTCTAGGTGCTTGAACTATCAGCAGGTGAAGTATGAGCACCAAAGACCAGGTGGTTTAATTCAGCGGCTACCCATTCATGAGTGGAAATGGGAGCAGATAGGTAAGGAATTTATAGTAGGCTTGCCATATACTTTGCGTAGATTTGATACTATTTGGGTCATCGTGGATAGGTTGATGAAGTCTGCTCACTTTCTGCTGGTTCATACTTCATACAGTTAAGAAAGGTTGGCTCAGATCTACATCTGTAAGATTTTCCATTTGCATGGGTTGCCTGTTTCTATTATTTTTGATTGTGGTACTCAGTTTACTTTATGTTTCTAAAGGTCTTATTAGAGATAGTTGGGTACTCGAGTTGATCGTAGCATTTATTTTCACCCGCAGACTGATGGTCAGTTAGAGTGTACAATTTAGGTTCTGGAGGATATGTTGCGAGCTTGTGTTATTGATTTCGAAGGTCAGTGGGACCAGTTCTTCACCTTGGTAGAGTTCATGTATAATAATAGCTACCACTCCAGTATTCAGATGGCTCAATTTGACGCATTGTATGGTAGGCAGTGCAGGTCTTTGGTGGGTTGGTTTGACACTTTTGAGGTTAGGTCATGGGGTACTAACTTGCTACGTGATTGCATGGATAGAGTTTGAGTCATTTAGGAGAGACTTTGTACTGCCCAGAGTAGGCAGAAGAGCTATGCTGATCAAAGGGTTTGAGTCATAGAGTTTATGGTTGGTGACCGAGTATTTATTTGGGTGTCGCCCATGGAGGAAGTGATGAGGTTTGGGAGGTAGGGAAAGCTTAGTCGTAGGTTCATTAGGCCATTTGAGATCCTTCATTGCATTAGGGAGATAGCATATGAGCTATCCTTGCTTCCTTCTCTTATAGGTTTTCACCCCATTTTCTATATTTCTATGCCGAGATGTTATGTTCCAGATGATCGCACATGCTTAAATGGAATTCAATTCCGTTTGATGAGTCTTTAGCTTTTGAGGAGAAGCCTGTTTCTATTTTGGACAGGCAGGTTAGACAGTTGAGGTCCAAGGAGATTCAGTCAGTTAAGGTTCAATGGAGGCATCGTCCTATTAAGGAGGCTACTTAGGAGACCAAGACCGATATACAGACCAGTTATCCTCACCTTTACGAGCCTTCAGGTATATTCTTTTCCTTAAATTTCGAGGATGAAAGTTCTTTTAGTAGTGGATGTTGTAATGACCCTCATGGTCATTGATAAGTTGGTAATCTACCAACTTATTTAGCTAATAATGAAGAGTTATTGCCTTGATTTGATGCGATTTAGAAGGATTTTATGCCTCTATTATCTTATGTGCAGGCACTCTTAATCAATGAAGATAGAAGAGAATTTGAACCCAAATGAGCCATAAATGGAAGCTAAGTCAAGAGATGACCGGGAGAGAAAAGATCTGCTCAAGATGTGCGTTAGAGACATGCTAGTCACAAGATGGCACCTGCATTTTACAAGTTCCAGCTCAAGTGGATGCTGGAACACTGCCTTACAATACAGGCACCTCCATGCCACAAGTCACCAAGGGCGGCTGTAGGTGCCTGTTCAGATGGTGCCGCAGGTGAAGGATTCCACACTGCCCAAGAGACTTGGCACCTGTGTGCCGCAAGTCATCAACGGTGACCACAGATGCCGTTGCAAGTCCTATCACAAGTGCCTCAAAAGGCAAAATGGTCCAAAAGGCTATTGCGTAAGTGGGAAGCTTCCAAAACCCTTTTTTGGGATCTGTGCAAGGAATTTACACTTAGGTTTCCCCAATTGGGATATTGTTGTTAGAGTACACTTATTAGTACAATATTCTTAAGCTTCTTTTTCCTTGAATAGAGAGAAAAACACCATTGTTGAATATTTAATCTTGGAATTGAAGACAGTTTATGAATATGAATGGATTAACGGATACCCAGTTGGTATATTCTCTTTTTCCTTCATTTTGAGTAGCTAAATTCATTTCTAGGGGTGTGTGTATAATGGGTGTTGATTATTTGAGTTTTTAATTGATTATTATGTGTGGATTCTTCATGTTTTAATTATAAAATTGATGGTTGCAAACATTAATTTAGCTTACTAATTATGCTCTTTCTTGAGAAAGAAGTTCTATAATTGGGTAAGGATTCAATAGTAGGGATTTGGGATTTTCACCATAAGTTGAGGCTAGAAATAGCTTAGCTTAGGAATTTCTCACCTAAGAGTTGAGGCTAGAAATAACTTAACTCACCTAAGCCAATTGGTTGTTTTACTGCTAAACTATGAGGTTCAAAAGAAACCATAGTGTATATATGATTGGTAGGTTGAAAAACAACTCAACATGACTTGAACTAAGGCTATCCGCACTTTGATCAAAAGTAATTGGAATAATCAACCCCAATTCCAATGCATCACCCCATCAGAAGCACACACATAGTCTTTTCATCTTGATATAAACACTTGTGTTAAATCGTTGTCTTGTTACAATTTGAATTTACTTTCCCAAAACCAATTCCCCATTTACTTTAATTGTTTATACATTGCTCTTGCTCTTATGAATCGACTTACAATTTGTGGTAAATCTCCGTGCCAATCGTAATGGGTTCGACCCCAACTCACATTGGGTTATAATTTTGCATTGACCGTAACTACCTTATTTTAGGAGAGTTGTTTTAGAGTTATCATAACTGGCGCCATTGTCGGGGATTGGCTTTTTATTGCCATTTCTTGTCTATTGATTCACATTAGTTTAGCTTCTTGTTTCCTTTTACGTGTTTGTTGTTTTTGGTATTGTGAATAGGTAATCCATGAGCCCAACTAGCACTTTAGCTAGTGTTGGAAACCACATTGAAGAAGATGTCATAGTCAGTCAAGGAGATGTGAGGGTGCCATTAACCTACCTCATGCGGTAGGGGATGCTACCTTCCAAATCACTAGCACCATGCTCCACCTATTACAACTAAAGGGGCTATTCATAGGACTACACCACAAGGATGCTAATCGACATATAAGGAATTTCATGGAAGTATTCAAACCATTTTCCATAGCTAATATCAGTCAAGAATCCATTAGATTGTGCTTGTTTCCATTCTCTCTCATGGGAGTAGCAACAATTTGGCTCGAAGAGCTGCCAAGGGCACAATATCGATTTGGGATGAATTGCTCACCACTTTCCTTGATAGATTTTCCCCCCATGCTGAATGCTGTAATTATAGGATGAAATCACTAATTTTGAGCAAGTACATGGTGAATCTCTCTATGAGGCTTGGTTAACGTTCAAGAGAAAAATAGTTCAATGCCCGATGCATGGTCTCCCAGATGACATACTCCTTCAACATTTCTACCGCTCATTAGATTCTACTAGCAATATGGTCATTAATAGTCTAGTTGGGGGCGCCTTGATGGATCAAACATTTGAGTTTGCTAAGGTGTTTCTAGAAAAGATAGAAAAAACAAATCTTGCTTGGGACACTTGTAGAGTTGAGGGGGTATTGAGTGCCACCTTCGCAAATGTGTTGGAAGATTGGAGAAGAAAGAATATACGAAGAGATAAGAAAATCGAAACTATCATGGCAATTCTTGAGATGCTTAGTAAGCATGTTATGAAATCAACAGTGAGGAGTGTGAATGTATTAGTATATGCTAAGTAGACGAGGTAGTTGATAATGAGGTTTATTTCCTCAATGATGAAGGAGTTGGTGGTATTGCAACCAGAGGTTCTGATTTCCATTCTAGTCCTCAAGGATTAGTTCAAAGCTCCATAAGGCGTGAATATGGGAATCAAAGTCGGTAATATGATCATGTAACCATAAGGAAAGATGGGAGAAGAGAAGAATCTACTGAATCACAAATTGAAATCGTGCTTGATAGGGTATTAGCGAGGGTGGTGTCAACCAACATAGGAGTCTGTGAGCTAAAACATGATCTATTGTCCCTTACTCAAACCATAAAGTCTCACTCTATCTCTATTAAACTTCTTGAAGAAAGAATGAATTAGCTGGCCTCCCAAATTGAGTTTGGGAAGGATGTAAAATGTACGGGTGTGCTTGTTGAAGTGTTCCATCAACCCTTCTGAGTGACAAAGGTTATGGGAGAATCATCTCTATAGGTGGCAAGACTCTTGGCAATAGAGTTAAGGAGTTTAAGGGACAAGAGAACAAGGTTCCCAAAGTGTACAAGCTTTTTCCTAAACGCCCTCCTTCTTTCCCACAATGTTTGGTACCAAGGAAGGAAGATGATCAATCTAGAGAGTTTGACTCCATGTTGATGCGAATCTCAATCAATGTTCCATTGGTGGATGCCCTTGCTCAAATGCCTATGTCACGATTCGATTTCTCAAGTCATGATGGCACCTACAATCCCCCAGTAGGTGAACCAATTCCCGTAGCCCAGAATGGTTAGTAATGGGCTACTACCTAACCAAAATACACCAGCAAGTAGAAATAAGCGAAAGCAAAACTCGAATATAAATACATAAAGGAAACTACACCAACCCCAAAACTTGGTATCGATAGTACAGAAGCTTCTAATAGGATACAAATGCAAGTAGTAACAAAATACAACATAAATTGCCTCCAAAAGTACAAGGAGCAACAATACAACAGATGAGATGTAGACAAGCCCCGACCGTTAGGCTCTCACCCTAGTCTCAAAGATCCAAAAGCTGCACGAGTCTCCAACGTGATCAATGGCAAAAGCTCAGCTAATATCTGCACAAAAAAGTGCAGAAGTGTAGTATGAACACCAAAACCACGGGTACTCAGTAGGTATCATAGGCCGACTGAGCGCATATAAGATATAAAAGCAGTAAGCAACAGATAGCAAGAAAGCAGTCACTGAAGCAATAAGCAAGGCATAAGGAACTAGCACAGATCATCCATGACCAAGAGCTTCAAGTAACACATGCTAGCACAGAGATACAATTACTCAGAATCACATGTGAAGGAAAGGAGAACGCACCTGGAGTCCTTGCACAACAATATAAGTAAGTAGAGAGAGTTGAGAAAATAGTGGTATACCGGTAACCTCAAGTGGAAGGAAAAGACGTAGAGCAGTCTAACATACTCAAAATGGAATCAACCAGTATAAGGAAATCATAACACCAATCCAATCATATGATAGCATAACCAGGGAATCACCTCACAAGTACAACCCTAGGATGAAATAACTAGGCCAAAATAACTGAGAGATACCACTCAACTCCCATAAGAATAGAACCAGAGT
>QJPP01006345.1:0-15879 GCA_003996215.1 Jaltomata sinuosa
GCGCTGGAGCTGGTGGTACCTGGGCTGCCCCCTGAACCACATGCTGCTCGGGCTCTTCCTCCACGCTAGCAGCTCTAGCAGGTGCCACTGTTCGAGGGCGTCCTCGACCCCTAGCTAGAGTGGGAGGCTCATCCTCGCGTGCTGCCGATGATCTCGTACGAACCATCTGCGGAAGAATGAAGTAGAACAAATGAGATCTCCAGAAACTTCAAGGGTAGTACGCACGACACAGAAGCAATGAAAGAATCGAATTTCCTAAAATGCCACTGTAGCCTCCCAAAGATTGAGTACGGACGTCTCCGCCCCGATCCGTAGGACTCTACTAGACATTGGCTCCTGTACCGATGACACCGGTGAACCTAAAGCTCTGATACCAAGTTGTCACGACCCGATTTCTCGGTCATGATGGCGCCTACAACCCCTCAGTAGGCGAACCAATTCCCGTAGCCCAGAACAGTTAGTAATGGGCTACTATCTAGCAAAAAGGGAACAAGAAGAATAAAATAGATAACAGGGATATAAATATATGCATATGCGGAAACTAAACCAAACCCCAAGACCTGGTATCATAGTACAGAGCCAAACTACATACATGGAGTACAAATAAACCAAAACTATATATATACAGATGTCTCTGAATGGTAATAGAGTACATGAAGAAAAAGATAAACTAAAGCTAAGCTCCGATCGCCAAGAGCTCACCCTCAGCCTGAAGTAGTCTTCAACAGATCTCCAAGCACGAATCACAGCGGTCTAACGGCGATAGCCCACGCTAGGATCTGCACCCAAAGATGCAGGGGGTAGGGGTGAGCACCAAATGCGAATCATAAGGTACCCAGTAGGTATCATAGGCCGACTGGGCACATATAAGATAAAAGCGTAGTAATAGACAGAATGGAAGCAAGTAGTCACAGAAATCAACGAAAGATACACAGGAACTAGCCCAGAGGGAAATCAACAGAACCACATATGAGGCTAGTAAGAAGAATATACACACCATAGGCATAGGTGAAAGGTAAGAAATAACGCACCTGGGGTCGCTTGCAATAAAGTGTAATATAAAATAAGTTTACGATGGATGGTATAAACCGGTAACGCTCAGGTGTAAGAAGAAGAGAGAAAGAGTATGATTAGGCATGCTTCAGAGACATGAACAACTCAACTAATCATACCAGATCTCATACTTATGCCATAATAGAGAATCGATTCTTTAAGTCATAAGCAAAAGTCTAACCTACAGTCCACGCGCATAAGCGGGAACACAAAACCAAGTGAAAACAAACCCTCTCGGATCCATACTACGGCGTAAATCAGCAAACAATCAAACAGGGTGGAGCTCAAAAATGAATGATATGATGCTGAAGATCTCAAGTGCATGGTATCTCTGGTATGTACTCTCCGGCGCCGATCCGGCCCAGCAGGTTAGGTTGTTCCTGGAAGCGACTCATGCCCACGTAACCTCTTACTCCAGCCTGGTATACCTCCTCCGGCACACGCAGCCCGTACCTGCCGGATGGCAAGGTCCATGGAGGTCCCAGACCCCATACTAAATCTCAGTATCAGAACATGTATCAAGATAGAGACCCAGTCTCGATATCAAGATAGAGCCCCAGTCTCGAATATGCATGCCAGACCCTGTCCAGGACTAAAAATAGTAGGAAAATATCTCAAAAAAACCCCTCCAAGGGTGCCCGGGAGTAACCGGGTCTAAATAGTAAAAAGTCATCTCAGGTGCTCGGTCCGACCGAGGCTAAAAATCATCTCAAGTAAAAAGAAAACTCAACTAGCACCCCGGCCCTGCCGAGTCTAGCGATAATCGTAAAACTGATGATTTTAAACATAATGTTACTTTTTGCCCAAGAGATCTCCACAACTGAAATCTACCATTTCCAAATCATTTCATAAAAAATGGGCCCCCCGGGCCATGCAAAGTTTAGAGAATACAGTGCCAGTAGGCCCCGGCGCAATAACACAGTAAAACAATGGATAACAACCTCTTTATATGCATGGAAATGGTATGATCACACACAATAGCTGCCGCAGCTCAAATTCACTATGACCCCTGCACAGGCCCACAGCTACTCGCAGCATAACCATGCCTAGAAGGATAATTCTATGCCCGGGACTCGCGGACATTCCCAAAATCCCATCTATGTTCCAGAGTCAACAAGCCTCACAGGACCAGCAAGGGTAAAGTAAAATATACCGGCAAATACTTACAAACAACGGAGGAACATAAAGTAGGCGGTCAAATGATAAGCGGTCGACAGGTCTGTGGTCAACAATCCTAAAAGACCAATCCCAAGAGATGTCCCTATTAATACAATTTTGTTTTAATATATATGACAACGATTTTGAGAGTCTTTCAAGGGAAAATATCATAGCTTCCGTAAGTTATTATCGTCTACCATTCCCTGTAACGTTCCCGGAATTTTTCGACAAGCTGCTGGCACACAGGATTCCCATATGATGTTAAGTTGCCTGGGTCCCACTAATCTCACTCCTAAGATAAATCCAATAAGAACGAATTGGATATGCAGGTGTGGAATCGGATTTGGGATGGAACAACTTGACGTAGATAATTGATTATCAAATATTGCAATGAACATCCTTTGTTTCGTTAATGAGAATGTACAGAAACATAACTTGAACAATTGTTAGTAGAAGAATGAGTAGAAAAGTTAGGCAGCAACTTAAATCAGTTGAAATTCGTTTCAAATGATTTAAGTGATTAGGTTACTTAACATTAAGGTTTGTTAGGCAGCCTACCACCTTAGTTGATTTCCACGTGGGGGGGTGTGTGTCAACACCACACCTCCCCTTATCCAATTAATGATAGTTGGATTCCCGCCACGTACGTATTCGGGTATTGAATAAATTCGTGGTAAAATAAATATAATATTTTAAATATACCATAATTTATAGAAAATTATTTCAAACAAAACCTACTATATTATAATAACAATTTTCAACATAACTGAATTTACTATCACCGTTAAAATGTTACGGTGTATAAAAACCTTATAAAATAAATACATATACAATTATAACGTATCAAATATATTTTTCATAAACCTTTAAAATATTTTGAAAAGGCAATAATAATATAATTTTTACCAAATTCAACTTTTAAATAATGTATTTTCAAATACACGCACGAGGCTAATAAAATTCTTAAGTTTAGGCTCGTAATTCGCCAACGCACGATTTTGATACTCAAGAATTCTCTCGGGATCCTCTCTTATGTTTTATAACTGTTTCGGAACTGAAATGGCATTTTAAAACGTGACGTCGAGGCTTAAATCGTGTTTAACCCGACCCGGTTCGCGACCCGGTTCGCAACCCATTTTCTGCCAGACAGTCCGCGGTAAAACAGTCATAACTCTTTACTCCGAGATCAGTTGGACGTGAGGTTTTTGTGCGTTGGAAACTAGACTCGTAGACCTTCGATTTGGTATTGGGCTTCTAACTCTTTATATATTGAGAGAAAATCCCTGAGACATTTGACCCAAAGTTCAGAAAATTTGTTAAAGGTCTTACGATATCTTTTGTCGATTTGCTTGACTTCAAAACTTAAACATGGAAATGACCGGAAGGGTCATTACAAATTGTTTACAACACTCCCCCTTGGATGTCCATTGATAGATAATGTGCCTCGTTAAAACCTTACTAGGAAAAACCCTGTGGGAAAAAATCCTAGTGAAGAAAAAAGAGTACACATATCTTGTAATACGCGTTATTTGTTGCCTCGTTAAAAACCTTGCCAGGAAAACCCATTGGGACAAAACCTAGGCAAAAAAAAAAAGAGTGCAGCACGTATTTACTCTCCTGACAAAGACATCACTTAATCTTATAGATGATACATTCCAATCCAGCTTCTCAAAGTGTTGGGATCGACAATGCCTCCATCAAATATTCCACCAAAATTAAGCAAAATAGTCCTTTGCTGAAATATACTTTGTTTTGTCCTCTTCTTTATATTCTTCTTTCAATTAAGCTATGCAAGAAGTATCATTTCATATAGTATTGCAACCTCAATCTCAAAGCAAATCACACATCTTCTCATGTGTAGAGTTACTTGCTTTATAAGTTGCTAGTAGCTTTACTTGACTTGAATAAATATCAATCATTGACTGTCTTGTTGAATATAATAATATGGCAATGACCTCACATGCAAATAGAGAACTTCCGTATGATCAAATATTTTGTAGATCAAATAATCTCCTGCATTTTCATATCCAACAAACTTTTGACAATATTGGTTAGAAATAATCATCTATACCAATTTCTAATTTTGCTCAAATATTTTCACATAAAAGTGAAATTATATCTTTCCTGCATATCAAAAATATTATTTCATGTATATATAGCAGGATATATAAGTGCACCAATTGCACTATGACATGGTACTTTCTAACCATTTTCATGAGATCAAAATTGATCTTGCTTTATTTCTAGTGATATTAAAATCATAGGGGTACTCAATGAAATCATTTTAAAACTTTTTGAATCTTTCAAGGATTTTCATACAATCTTTATCATCTAGCTAGACATAATAACCATTCTTTATACGCATTCAAGTTTTTCATCTATTGCTAGATTGAAAGAAACCTCATTGCATCCACCAACAGGAGAATACATCTCCAAACAATAATGCCAAGACTTTTGAGAAAAATCTTTATGCCTCAAGGCACAAGACTTACTTTATATCTTACGATTTTACATTTCGCATAATAATTCATTTGTACCCCACTGGCATTATACTTTAGTCTAAAGACTAAGTCCAGACAATCACTTATCAAGTGAAATGAAATATACTTGAATTGCGTATTTTATCTGGCCAATAATTTATCTGTCCATACTGTTTGACAGATTTAAATTCAAGATCCTCATTACCATTTATAATGTTGAGCGCTACATTATATCAAATATACCGTCGACGGTCATTTTATATCGATTCCATTATGACATAACATATCGAGATCGATCTCTTCTTTTTCATCATTTTCAGGTACCTGAACCTTTGCCAAGGTTTTATGAAGTGTTATGTGATAGTGCTATTTTAAATCACTTGCCTCATTGTCATGATCATCTTTATCATTTGCTCCTCTCCTTCTTCAAGGAGTTTTATGTTTGGAATCGATTGGTCTATCACGCTTCAAGTGTGTCATAGACTCTGTCTTTCAAGGACTTCTCATTGGAGCATTTACAGCTGAATTATATCATTGGGTTAGCTAATACATCTGTCAATGAATTTGTAATATTTTGCAACTGAATTATCTCTTGAACTTCAAGTTCACTTTTTTTTACAAGGTTCTAGATAATTCATTCCATATAATTTACTCCATCCATTTCAGCTATTAATCATATTTTCCCCTAATGTTAGGTAAACTAACATTCACCCCAACTTTATTTGGGAATCCATCTTTGTGTGTGGTGGAGCAATTAAATCAAATACCGCACATTCAAATTTTAGATGGAATATTTGGCTCCTGACCCTGAACCAACAATATAGGGGAACCTTATTGGCTTGATGCATACAAGTGCTGCTACATTAAAATAATATCTCATACCAAATTTGTTTTGGGAGATTTGTTCTCATAACCAACAGGTTTAGCTATAATTGGAGGGATACAATTTCTGCTAAACTATCCAGCAATATCAACTTTTATAGTTTGGAACCATGCTCTTAATTTAAAAATTTGAGCAAACAACCTTGCAAAAATTAAATTGCAAGTTGATAGCAAAGCCCATGTGACCAACCATAGATGCATCTCATTTCATAGTAAACGGTCCACATGGCAGGTGAACGGGCCCATATTCACCTTTTTATACGTTCCAAATTCAGGAGATACAATCACAATCTTAGCTGGTATGATAAATAATTTATCATGAGAACAAACAACACATGAGAATTCTTGAAGAATCTTTTATTTCTTCAATATATAATCACATGAATTTTTAATTATTTTTGCATCACATTTGAATCTGGATGGTCAACCGGTCATGCCAACTTATATATTTCTTGTAAACTTTTAGTTTACTATCGCATGTGATTTCATCACCATGCCCGTATTTGTATCAACAAACAGGAGGAAAATGGTAGTCTTTCACATAAATATTTATAACCATTTCGATTGTAGTAATATGAAGATATAAAATCTTTTCACAATTTATAGTCTCAAAATAATAATTATTATTATTTTTCTAGAAACTAAAAAATTTCTTTTGGAGACTTACTACAATCTCAATATCATGAACAATTTTATTTCATCGTGTAGTGACACATTAGCTTTTTTGAAGCTTTCAAATACTTGTGTACTACCTCATATTTTAAAACACCACACCTATGGTGAACATCTCCTTTAAGGAGAAAATTATATGTACCCAATCAATGACAAATTTGTGTAGCCACACAATAACATTCATTTTTGGTACTTTTACCCTTTGGTAATTCATGTTGAGACATGCCACAATATTTGTGATTTACTAAAAGTACTTGACCAATGACCGTTAATACCAATATATTTTTCTCTCAAACCTCCCGTTAAGGTGAGTTTTGATATTTTCCCAACCATATATAAGCAAATTTTTAACACAATAGTTTTTACCACATTCGAAAATATTCATTTTCAAGAATGAGCAGTCATTCACAATTTTCTCCCAAGTGACATTCTTTTCAAGAAATGGACTATAATCATATATATGTACTTCATAAATTTGCATTATAAGCTCATTGTCATGCCTTGACATTTATCATATTTATATGATTCACCTCAACATCACTTTAAAAGGCCAAGTGTATTGATAGAGGATTTATAAAACTTATCAAATTAGGTCCACGAAAATAATGTGCCCAATATATACCTTTCATATCAAATTGATGGTAAAAATTACCTTTATTTCTGAAGGACCATTTGGAGAACCCATAGCGTTCTTCCTTTTATTATTATCAAATGATGATATTTTATCTTTTTCACGTCCACAACCATTTGTACAACCATAATAGTGATTTGGTCATCTTTTAGACTTATCATATACTGCTACCACATTCACTTCATGGAATAGAGCATATTCAATGTGAGGCTTCACAATTTTATTAAGATTGCGTTGGTACTTTAACCAAACGTATTTTCCATATGTTTGGCCATATTGGTGGAATTTGAACCCAATTACGACAATGATGACTATTTTTATTTTGTCCCTTCATACCCATATTTATACATTCACCCACTTGTCTTCTTTCAGACATATTATGTATTTCTACCACATTCACAAAAGAGAATGGAGCAAATCAATTGGGCGTGTTCCATGACATTTCATCAAAAGTACATTATTTTGCCTTTAGTCATTATTATACCATCATTTTAGTGCATTAGGACTTAAACCCAATATTTTATCCATAAAAGACGTCTTAGTCCATAAATCAATGGACTTGAACCCAAAATCTTATCATCATTCTGCATCAGGACTTTAATCTGATGTCTTACCCTCTTGGTGTGATAGGACTTGAATCCACCGACTTATCCTTAACCATTGACATAATAGGCCAAAGTGTAACATGACTCACCCTTGAGCCTTCAAAATATTGTCAGTTAATAGTGATTATCATCTTAAACAAACATTAATATTAAAGGACTTCAATATTTCATGATCACTCATAATTTTCAAATGGTTAATAATAACTTTTGTTTCATAAATAAGACGGAAGAAATAGTCTCTGAAATAACTCAAACTAATATCTATTTTTATTTTCAAAATTTAGTACAGTAACAAACCTGTAATACACAACAATAACATGACAGAGAATTAGTGATCAAGTTAAAATTATAATTACACAACATAAATTATATAAATTCAAAAACAAATCTTCCAGCCCATTCACATAAACATTGTCTAGAATAGAAAATAATTTAATTAGAATATAATAATTATATCAAAGGTAAGATTTTTGACCAATATAACAACCTGTAGTATTAAGTATTGGTACAGCTGAAATGTACTAGTGAATTATGTACTAGGTTACCTTTGCTTACCTTTGTCCGTAAAAAAATAAACACAACTTTTAAATGATAAATTGGTTAGAACTTTGTGATGATAACGTGTTGTAAAACTAAACTAAAAGAATAATAATATAAAGTAAGAAAATAAACAAGAAATGAAGGAGACAAGAGAAGAGAGTATTTATTATTTTTCCAAGTATCAAGTGTTTCCCAAATCTTCAAGTGTATTTCATATGAACCATTATGCTTCTATTTATAGTGTTCATAGAGGCATACAAAAGGTTGTAACAACATAACATTAAAAAAGAACATTATGAGGGAGGTTACAAGGTGTGGGAGTTATATCCATAATGGTGTGTGAAGTAGTGAAGGATTAACTACACATCATGGAGAAGATTGGTGGTATGGAGGTTACTATTTATCAATGAAATTATAGTGTGGACATCCACAATGCAAGATGACAATATTGTATGGTAACACAATTGTTTGCGACACTTAATATTTTATATATAAATATTCATTAGATGGTCATGTGAGTCTTTTTTACTACTCATAACATCTTATAATAAATTGAGTCTTTTCTACTACTCTTAATGTCTCATTATAAATAAGTTTTTTCTACTATTTCATTTGGTTAAAATGTTCACAATTTATTGAGGTATTTCTTCTATCATCTTCAGTTTCATGTACTTAATAAAGCATAATAATTGGTAATTCATGCTTTCATATTTCTAGATTTTAATAGCTATACTAATATTTTTCACAAAACGATGTTGTACTTTCCTTTTTGTACTTTCCAATAATTACTTTGCAATCATCTCTTCTTCTTTTTTCTTTTTATTTAATATTCATGTGTTTGAGTCGAAGCAATATTTTGTGACTTTCAACGATATTTGGGTATTATGTACATGTAATATAAATATGCATATAATAAAATTTGACTTCTGAGATGTATGTATTAGTTGTTGGGTTTTTAAGAGGTGTGAATGGAAAATGAATAGGTGTTTTTCTGAATGGATGCATTTTGAATAGACACCTTTCCATATTGAAAGGTTGTGACCTTTCTATGGGTTGTGACCTTTCCGATGGGTTGTGACTTTTCCTATAAGTTGTGACTTTTCGGATAAGTCACAAGAAACACCTCTTCATCCTACCCTTTGGTGGCTATAAATAGAAGAGTTTTCTTTCATTTTTTGAACATTGAAAATTTTATGCACTTCCTCTGCATATTTTCTTACAAATAAAATATAGAGTCATGTGTGATTTGTTATCGTTCGTTGAGTTCGACGAAGTCGTTGGCGTTTGAGGTACCGCTACTCCAGCGACAGGTATATTCATTTTATGCTGGGAGAAAATAATCCTAAACCTCGGATACAGTGAGAGGATTAAATTTCTTAAGTACACACAGTGAATTTTGTGGACTCGAATTTTAAGTAAAGATTTTTCTTTTCTGCTTTCCAGTTTATTTTGATTTTCTGGTTTATTATTTTGAACACAGAATACCAACAATTTTAAGGAATTTATAATATATTAAGTTTTGTGTTCTGTTTTATTTGAGACAAAATTAGAGGATGAACAATACGATTTTGGTCAGTGACCGACCAGAAAAATTATCTGTGATTGGTGGCACTTCAACTTATGAAGCGTGGCAGAAGAAGAAAAGAACAATAAAGTTGGCAGAATGAGATTAACGTCATTTATTGTGTATGATGAAGGCCTCACATATTAACAAGACATTAAGGTATTCTTCTGTGAGTATGCAATTGAAATATGCATTACCTGCTCGTCCAGGACATCCGTGTGCCCTTATGATAAAGTCAATATTAGATTTGGTGTCTAATTTCTAATTTAGCTACTCACCTTTTATCAGTCGATAAAAATGACGATCATTAATTATTAATGATTAATGCCTTGTTAATAAATTCTAATAGCCAAGAACTTATGGAGAGGAAGCAATTCTTATGGCTAGCCGAATATTCAAATTGAGTGCCCCATAGAAAAACACAATATATTCCATATAAGAAATGGAACGGAAGAAAGTGCAACTTGAATTACTTCAAAGTGTGGGATGTTTGGCTAAAGTGTAAGTTTCTAAACTCAAAAGGGTAAAATAGGATCGAAAATGGTGGATTGTGTTTTTATAGAATACCACCAATAGTAAAGGATATTAATTTCTGATAAAATCAGAAAATGCTGATTTTAATGTATTATGTCAGTCTCATGATATATGTCCTTGGTGGATATTGATATGCTAGTTAGTGAATTTTTTTACGTAACTAGTTTGGTCTTAGTAAAGAGTAGTTGATCGAATTAGTCAATTGATAATTGATCGTATATCTTTTAATTAAAGACCGTGTTCTTTAAATTTCGTGAAGAATGTCATTTGAAAGGTTGTGACTCGTCACGATAGGATGTGTTTGTTGAAAGACAACCCTTTGAAAAGAGAAGATCTTTTATCAAACATAAAAGTGAACGGATATACCTTGAAAGGTTGTGATATTTCATGAATAAGATGTATTTGTTGAAAGTCAACCTTTTTGAAAAGATATGACGGTTCTTTGGTCTATAAATCGAAGAACTAATTGATGATAAATAGCTTGAATTTTCATATCAGTGAATATGCTAGTAGTTGGATATTTGAATAAGTAGACTTACAAAAGGTAGAATGGTTGAGAAATATACTAACAAAAGGTTGTGGCCACAACTGAGGTCAATCATCCACAAGTACTGATATAATGATGTACTTTAAGTATAGTCATCAGTCTACCATATATCCTTAAGTATGATTTGTACTATTGACATAACAATATTAATGTACTCTGTTTCTGAAGATTAAAACTTTTGATTTTCTACTCCGTTTGAATCTTCGTTCTGATTTGAAGAATATAAAAACTTCATTGTTAGCTTGAAACAAGTTTGAATAAAGATCGGTTTGAAGAAATATAAAAATTTCACCGAGTAAATTAATTTGTGTATTTGGTTCGAAGAATATAAAAACTTTACCGATTCACTAACCACTGTGTTTGAATGGTTATTCCGATTTGAAGAATATAAAAACTTCATCGGAACTAATGTCATTCAGTTAAGCGATTCGAAGAATATAAAAACTTCATCGTTAACTTCTGAATTAATTCTAGTATCCTGCTAGAAAATTAGCCTCAAACTTGTTCAGCATTTTGATAAGAGACAGACAATATTGAGATTGAATTCATAATGAACAATCATACGTGAGAATTGGTTGATCTTCCTTCAGGAAACAAACCTTTAGGTTCCAAATGAATTTTCAAAAGGAAAATGAAAGATTATGGAATTATTGACAAATATAAAGCAAGATTGTTGCCAAAGAATTTAGACAATGTGAGCGTCTTGATTATTTTGATACGCACTCACCGATAATAATAATAATATTTGGTCGGGTGTTAGTTGTATTGGCGGCAGTATATGGTCTTGAAATTCATCAAATGGATGTGAAAACAGCCTTCTTAAATGGGGATTTGGTGGAAGAAATCTACATGGAACAACATAAAGGGGTCATGGTTCCTCGAAATGAAAAGAAGTTGTGTCGACTTGTTAAGTCTTTGTAAGGACTAAGGCAAGCACTCAAACAAAGGCGTGCAAAAATATATCATACAATATTATCAATGGTTTCAAAATTAATAAGTTGAAAAATTGTGTTTACATTGAGAACACTGCAAATCAAGTCGTCATTATTTGTGTATATGTGAATGATATGTTGATAATGAGTAACGACATTGCTAAAATAATTTCTACTAAGCGTATGCTTGCTAGTAAATTTGATATGAAAGACTTAGAAGTTGCCGATTTGATATTGGGAATTAAAATTTACAAAACTCCTCAAAGTCTAGCATTGTCTCAATCTCATTATATCCAAATGGTACTTGAATAATTCAAGTATTTGGACTTTAAAGTTGTAAAAAATATCAATGGTTGTGAATCTTATTCTTGCTAAGAATAAAGGTAAAAGTCAGTCTCAATTGGATAAATGCCAGAGTGTTGGGAAGTTTGATGTACATCATGAATTGTACATGACAAGATATAACTTATGTTATAAGTAAATTGAGTCACTACACAAGTAATCCCAACAAGAATCCTTAGATGACTATGAAACAAGTTTTGGGGTATTTAAAACATACTCAAAACTTTATTTTGCATAACAAGTATCCAGCAGTTGTTGAAGGATATAGTGATGTAAATTTTAGATCACCGGATCAATTGAAACTAAATCCACAAGTAGTTATGTTTTACTCTTGGTGGAGGAGCAGTGTTTTAAAAATCATCCAAACAATCATGTATTGCCCGCTTTACAATAGAATCTGAGTTTATAACTTTAGACAAAGACCGGTGAAAAAGTTGAATAACTCTAAAATGACTTAAATCGTTGACACATGTATACATACATTGTGATAGTCAAAAGGTAAAGAAAATCTTAGAGCGTTATATATAATGGTAAGTCTTGTCATATACGACAAAGATATAATACCGTTAGACAACTATTCTCTAGTGGAATTATCACAATTGACTATGCAAAGTTAAGAGATAATGTGTTGCATCCACTTAAAAAAGTGCTAACTAGAGAGGTAGTTGAAATATCATCGAAGGAAATGGGACTATGGCCGAGGACAAGTCATCGTGGTGGTAACTCTACCTAGAAGACAAGAGATCCCAAGATCTAGGTTCAAGGAGATCAAACAAAGTCATTGATGACGGTTCAACATTGTCAAATTAATTTTTATGGTTCATTCTCGTGATAAGACAATGTCCAGTAACAAGGATAAGGCATGAAGGCTTTTTAATAATTTCTAAGTTTGATATGGGGTATATCAAATGGTGTATCTACGGGATAACACATTTAAGAATCACCTATGTAAGTGTAAAGTATAAGCCGCTTCAAGGAGATCCTGTAAGGCCAGTTCTATATTCACTTATGAACCAGATGTATTCATGGCAAAAATGAACAAAACAATGAGAACCAATGGCGGTTAAAGGGTTGATTGTGTGACATATGGTTGTCTAGATATACACCAAAGCTTGACGGTTCAAATATATCAAATCTACTGATTGACCGAGTATATCCGACATATGTTCACTACGGAAAGTTCAAAGAGAAACCTACTTATCCAAATGCAATTAATCCTTACTTACGAATCACAGTTTTTTCATGCATGTTTTCATCAAATAGTCATTCCCCATTCATGTTGGGGATTGTTGGTTTTTTAAGAGGTGTGAATGGAAAATGAATAGATGTTTTTCTGAATGGATGCATTTTGAATAGACACCTTTCCATATTGAAAGGTTGTGACCTTTCTATGGGTTGTGACCTTTTCGATGGGTTGTGACTTTTCCTATAAGTTGTGACTTTTCAGATAAGTCACAAGAAATACCTCTTCATCCTACCCTTCGGTGGCTATAAATAGAAGAGTTTTCTCTCATTTTTTTGAACATTAAAAATTTTCTGCACTTCCTCTGCATATTTTCTAATAAACAAAATATAGAGACATGTGCGATTTGTTACCTTTGGTTGAGTTCGATGAAGTCATTGGTGTTTGAGGTACCGCTACTCCAGCGACAGGTATATCCATTTTATGCTGGGAGAAAATAATTCTAAACCTCGGGTACAGTGAGGGGATTAAATTCCTTAAGTACACACAGTGAATTCTGTGGACTCGGATTTTAAGTAAAGATTTTTCTTTTCTGCTTTTCAGTTTATTTTAATTTTCTGGTTTACTAATTTGAACACAGAATACCAACATTAGTTTAGTTTTACTTTTCATTTATATAGTTAATATTATGAGATAAGTACTTTTATTATATGCATATTTGTATATGTTTGAGTATGTATTTATTTTTAAATTATTGTACTACATATATCACTAAAGTAGCATCAAATTTGCAATAATATCTTTAAATTATTTCATAGCACAGAGAAAGTTCAATAATATATATACTTTTTAAAATGGGTAAACTACCTAAATAATCATACATCCTTACCATATCTACAAAATATCTCACTACTTTATTTTAATTACATTATATACCACCTTTTAACCAAAACCCCCATCTCTCTTCCTCACAGATACATCGCCCAAAACCCCCATCTCCCTTCCTCACAGATACATCGCACACCCCTCTCACTCACATCCCAGATTTGTCGCCTTAAATCACGGACCAACTACCAAATTTGAATTCACAATCAATTTTGCACGGTTAATTTTGATTTCCCCCATCATCCTCTTTCACCATCTTCATTAGCACAAACTTCCACCATTATTAAGCAATCTACAGTTATTTTCACAAATTTGGTGAGTTAAATTTATTAATTAATCATAGTTTTAGTTATGTATCCATAGTATATTCAAACTTAAATTCACAAATTTCAAATCCAATTTCGAAAATTCTAGTTATTTAATCATAGGTCTAAGCTTTCAAAACTTCATTAATGGCTAATGAAGGTCCTTCTTATTATCATGACCTAACTACCGGGCCGTGCGGGCACCTACTATAATCCACCTAGATAGGAGAACCCTTACCACTTGAACCAACAGGCAAAGCAGAAAAGAAAATAAATCATAAAATAATTCCCTTAATATAAGAGGAATCCCTTTACAAATATTTGAAAAATCTTTATACAACAGCTTTCGAAAATTTTACAACCTTTAAAACTTGCGGAAATTTATTAACAATATGAACACCCTCCCTAGAACCTAGTCTAAGCTGGTACAAGAGCTTCTACAAGATGAGATTATAACATAAAATGGACACAACTCCCACCATAGAAGGAAGTAGGAGCTGCTGGAAGATCACCGCAATTCTGAACCTGTGAAACATCACCAACCCTGCAACCAGACTATACCCAAAAAGGTATAGTAAGAGTAGAATCAGTACAAACACACGTACTGGTAGGCATCATCGGCTGACCCGAATTCACTCCTACCATCATATAAAAATCAAGATAAAATGCACAATGTAAATGCTCCACTCCTTTCAACATCACATTTATCAATTTCCCATTTCAGAACCGACCTTCCTAACCTTTAGACTTACCAAGTCACCTTATCCCTAGACTTCCCAAGTCTCACTTAATCCTTACCAATAACAATGTCATACCTGGACTACCCTTCCCTTACAAGAGTCAACCGCCTTGACTAGATATTCAGATTTAACCCGGCTAACTGCCCAACCAAACCACTTATACCGTAGTATCACTTACTGGTGTCTGGCCCTTCCTGGACCTCTCAGACAACTTTCCATTCTGGTTATGACAACCAACAACTACAACCCCAGACTTTCTGTCGTACTCCCAATTGACCAATCACATGAAAATCACCTAGCAACCATTGACACATTCAATGACAACAACAGAGTTATATCTAAATCCCTTTCTAATCCCGAAACTCGGACCCTCCAAGGATCCTCTAACCACACCTAAGTGTTCAACAGGCTACCCGGTCTACACCAAGACCCATCCTTAGCTTATTAACCACAACAAATTCTTGACGTCATTAACATACTTAACGACAATAAATTATGAACTTATAACCTCTTTTACATAGTTCGGAACCATTCGGATCCTCCTAACACATCTAGATGTTAACATGACAACCCGGTCTACACCAAGACAAACTAATAGTTAACATCATAACCCAGTCTACACCAAGACCAACTGGTAATATAATATAACCAGCCAGCCTACACCAAGATCAAACTCACAATATAATTAGTCGGCCTACACTAAGACCAAAAGCAAAATATATTATAACAACCGGCCTACACCAAGAGCAAACTCATAATATAATTACCCGGTCTACACCAAGACCAAAAGCATAATATAATATAACAACTCGGTCTACACCAAGAC
>QJPP01006347.1:0-10087 GCA_003996215.1 Jaltomata sinuosa
CGCGTGTCAAGCTCAGCTTCCCAAGGAGCCTTCTCGACTAGGTGATGCCTCATGAAACCTTACCAACCGAAATTGTTTTAAACCTCACACTTCTAACCTGCCTGCCCAAAATAGCAACATGCTCTTCCTCGAAAACCAAAGTCTTATCTAACTGAACTGATTCCCATCAAAACATGTGAGACTCGCTAGAAATATATAGTCACAACACACAGGGAACCCATGGTGAATACCCAAAAGAGTTGGTAGTCAGGCTAATACAAAAGCTATCTCCCCGACATGCCGCAGGAAATCAAATAGCCTAATGAACCTAGAGCTAAACTTGCCATTCCACCCCAACCTTATCACGCCCTTCATGAGAGACACATTAAGGAACACCCTATCACCAACCCAACGCTCTACATAACGAACTCTCTGATCAACATAACCCTTCTGTCTATTGTAAGCTATACAAAGCCTTTGTTGAATTACTTGCACTTTATCCATAGAACTACATAACCAATCAGTACCCAAGATAATCCCAAAAGCATCAGACCAACCCACTAGAAGCCTGTACTTCCTACCATACAATGTCTTGAACGAAGTCATCTGAACACTCGACAACTAGCTATCATCAAATGCAAATCCTACCAAAGCTAAGAACTGGTCATCACTGTCCTCCGAACATAGTAACATATGCCCGTAGCACATCTTTGAGAACCTGAATAGTCTACTCCAACTAACCACTAGCCTGGGGATGGAAAGTTGTTCTAGGCTCAACTCGGATATCAAATTTTTTCTAAAATGACCACTAGGAACACGATGTGAACAAAGCACCACGATCAGAAGTGATAGGAATAAGTAACCTATGCAGATGAACAATCCCCTGAATGTAGATCTAAGCCAACCTCTCTAAACTGTACGAAGTCTGAATCAGCCGAAAACAAGCAGACTTAATGAACCTATCCACGATGACTCAAACAGTATCAAATCTCCATAAGGTATGTGGCAAGCCTACCACAAAGTCCATAGCCATCCAACCAAACTCCAATTCTAGAAACACCATTACAACCCTCAAATTCTCAAAACACCTCCCGAGTTTAAGGTCGCCTTCCTAGCCTCGCCACCCTACACCTTATCTCAAATTATTCTCAGTTCTACATCCTTGAACTGTCAAACCCAAACTTGTTCCAACCCTGAAGACCTAGCTGCCACGCAAGCAAGAATCCACCAGACTTTAAAATATCAAGTTTATCTGACCGATTGGATAAGAACTAGATGCCCAAAGATAAGGGTTGCCACTTATCTACTAGAAATGCCATAATATCTATATTTGCTACTATCCAGCTCAAAGCATCTGTCCTGCTGCACCGACACACAATCCACCAACCCTGAAAGCATCTCCATAAATGATAAACCCCTAGCCCTCAACTAAAAGAGTCCAGATTGGTGCTGAAATCCACAAGGCTTTGAGCTTTAGAAAACTCACCTCACACTCATCGAACCACTAGAAAGGAATAGTCTTATGAATAAATCAGCCAATGGTGTAGCAAACAAAGAAAATCCTTCACAATACTTCTAAAATAACTTGCTAACCCGCAAAGTCTGAAGCCCAACTATCAATGTTACTCATGCTCATCCCTATTTCTCGAGTAGACTCGAATGTTGTTAGTGAACACTTTAGCAACCAAAACCAATTAGCCTTTGAACATACAACTCGCTCAATTCATAGATGCTGCTGGGGCATGGGTCAAACCAAATGATAGAGCTAGGAACTCATGGTGGGTGTAATGAATCGTAAAGGTTGTCCTTGGAATGCTCATCGCCCTGATCCTCTCTAGAGGTGACTTAACTTTGAATCCATCTTTAGGAAATGCAACTGCACTCTGAATACTCGCTAAGGGCAGAAACTCACTCAAGTGAAGAATTTCAAGACTAGTACCACGAACATATGCAAGATAATCCAACCACCCACTAACTTACCAATCATCACAACCTAAAAAATGATACAATTCCCCTCGGCACATAGCTATCAGCATCGTTCCACACTGACTGAGAGGTTCCAGGCATAAGTAAGATAACAATCTTGGTAAACCCATCCCAGACCACTAGATAATGAGATAACCAAACCCAGCCTAGAACTATGGTGAAAACCACCAATTAGGATAACAAGGTCTACCCGTGCATCATAACCCAAGATAATGACCTCTCAAGGATGATACACTCAATCCACTACTAAAAGAATCTTCCTACAGGGTAGTTAAAAGTATAAGCACTAACAAGATTCACATAGTACACCTAGAAAAAAAAGAAAGTAAAAGATACATAAAAGAATATGCAGACCCTATATCAAGCAATACAAAAGCTGGATGATGATAACAAAGATCATACCTATAATAACGACATCTAGATCCTCAACCCCTGGCCTACCCGAAGAAGCATCTGACTGACTGTATTTGTCAAGGACACCTGACCTGACCAGTTGTGAAGCACCTCTAATAATCTGGGGCCACCCTTACTACCCTGTGCACCACCTCTGGCTGGTGGCACGACTACTCTAAGAGGCTAAGCAGCCAATGCTGAAGGCTCGATCATCCCATGTCTTGGACACTCTCTAGAAAAGCGACCAACCACCTCACAATCATAAGAACCCCAAGAAGATCTGCTCTGATGCAAAGTAACTGTCGACCCCGAAGGGCCACCACTACTTGAAGACCTAGAATAAGAACCCCACAAAGACTAACTGGAGCTCTGACCACTGTACCCAAGCTGGTTACCAACCAAAAGTTAAAATGTGTCCTGTACGAGCCTTCTAGGCTGAAAGTACTGTTGTTGTTGACCCCTACCATGAAAGCCTCCACCTCGAGAGTGAGAACCATTGAAACTGCCTCAGTGGAAATTTCTCTTATCGCTGCCTCCATAGGCCTCGTGACATAACCCCTCTATAGTCTACGTATGATCAACCACTTGAAAGAGAGTAGTCCCAATCGTAAATGTAATCAACCCTCTGACAAATCCCTACACTCTTTCATACTCAGCAGGCACATTCATGGTAGCGCACCTAGTTAGCTTGTGAAACCTTGCCTCATATTCTAAAACAAACATAGAACCCTATTGAAGACTTATAAACTCATCCCTAACTGCAACACCACTAGAAGTACCAAGCACTGCCCCTGCCTATGACACCCCCTTCTAAAGACCTAGAGTCCTAGCCATGGTGTCCTAAAGATCTAATGCAGCCACAAATCCTACCAAAGACTAGGTTAGCCCTAAAACCTCTAGCTGAAATGGTATGCCCTTAATCTTTATCTCTGGTTCTAGTGAAAGTGTTGTAGCAACAGACGCAGAAGCCTCATCTTCACCTACTGTCGTACTCATCTTTACCATCTAAGAAAGAATGGAATAAATGAAGTTCAGAAGTTGATCGAGTCAAGAACTCATGGTAAGGAATAAACAAATGGAATTTACTTAAGAATTCCCTATAGCGTACTGCAGATAGGATATATATGTTATCGTACTGATCTGTGAGACTCTACTAGAGACTTGCTTTTGTACCAATGATACTGGTGAACTTGGGGCTCTGATACTAATCTTTCATAACCCAAAAACTCAGGTCATGGTAGGACCTACTATAATAACCTATTCTGTCATTATGGGTAAACTATTCGTGCAATGAAATGGGTTAGAAAACTTCCGGGTTTGGAAGTTGAAAATTTTAGGCTAGGCTAGTCTCGGATGATTTTTGAGCTAGGTATGGTCTAGGCAAATCTAGGAAAGGATTGGATAAAATGTCTAAGGTTGAGCTAGTTTTTCAGTTAGCTAAGACTTTAAGGAGTCCGTGGGACTTTTTAGAAGTGAATTTGAGAAAGTAAAACTCCCAATATCGAAGTTAATATAAAAGGGTTGGTTCAGAACATCTGGATTTGAAATATGTTGTAAAATTGTCAAATCTGGGAGATATCCCAAGGTTCTGTTTAGTTTCAACCACTATAGCGGTTGACACTACGCTACGACAATGAGCGCTATAGTGGAGAAATTCTCGCTATAGCGGAAGTCAAGACGGTCAATACCACTATAGCGGGTGGGTTCCACTACGGCAGTGTTGCTATAGCAGAGTGGAACTGCTATAATAAAATAAGTCACAGTAAGTGCAGAAACTTCCCCAAAAATATTCAGAATTGTTCAAGAATGTTTTGAGGAAGGGAAGAGGCATTTGGGGCGACTCCAACTTGGTTTTCCACCAAAATTCATCGTAAAGGTAAGGATTTTTCTCCCCTAATTTAGTACTATGATTGTTACGCTTTAGAATCAGTAGTGGTGGGCTGGGGGAAAGGTTTTGCTTGACCTAAGAAGGAAGAATTTGGTGTAATGGAGATTCTAGGGTGTAGAATTCTTGTGTCTTGGTTATATTTGCTTATTCATGATTAATTCACCATAATTTGCTAAGTGTAACTATAAAAATGGTAGTTCTAGGCGAATTAATAATGGGAAAGCCCTGGGATGGGTGAAATGATCATGGGTTTGTCCTGGAGATTAGGATTTGAATATAATTCAGGGATTATTAGGCCATATTGACTGATTGTAGTATTATGTGTAATTATTTTTAGACCATAGGCAAGCGAAAGCTTTAGGAAACGAGAAGGCTCTGGTCCAGTAGAGCTTTCAGGATAATTCGAGGTAGGTGATGGTTGTTGTTTCTCATTTGTGATATGTGTGCATTATAACTGTTACTTAGTATTGTCTACAGATTAAATGGCTTAAGAAATTAAATGATGAATGGTTACGATGTCTGACTGTCAATCATGTGAAATGAACTTGTCTTTATGACTTGTTGGTCTTACAAGTGTGGTTGTGTTCATATTATTGATTGTTGGATTGCCCGTGATATTCGATTGGCTTGGGTACCATGCCTTGTATGAGATACATATATCGGTTGACTCGAGTAGCATGCCTGGTACATGATATCTATCGGTTGGCTCGGGTACCATGCGTGGTACAGGTTCTATAATGGTTGGCTCGGGTACCACGCCTGGTACATGTTTGATTATACATATTTGATTGTTTTCTATTGGATGGTTCTATGAGTGGACCTGGTTTGTTTATTGTCATATATTATTGTATATTAGCCACTGAGTGGCTGGGTAGTCGTGTTTACAGGCTTGTTTGGTTCTTGTGTAGACCGAGATTGCTTACTAGACCCTGTTGATGTTGTCTTAGTGTAATGACCCTTCCGGTTATTTCCACGTATACGTTTTCCTTGTGCCGTTAGAGCTTGTTGTAGCGGACCCAAGTCACTTAAGGCTCGTCAGGACCGGTATTTCAGTGTTGGGTCCATTTGTTTGGTCGCATTATAAGTTTTGAAGTCAAGCAAGTCGGCAAAAGTTATCGTAAGTTCTTTAATAAATTTTCTGAACTTTGGGTAAAATGTCTCGGAGCTTTTCTCTCAATATATAAAGAGTTAGAAGTCCCCCAAAATACCAAATCGAAGGTCTACGAGTCTAGTACGCACAAAACCTCACGTCCAAATGATCTCGGAGTAAAGAGTTATGACTGTTTTACCGCGGACTGTCTGGCAGAAAATGGGTTGCGAACCGGGTCGCAAACCGGGTCGGGTCAAACTCGATTTAAGCCTCAACTTCACGTTTTAAAACGCCATTTCAGTTCCGAAACAGTGAGAAAACATAAGGGAGGATTCCAAGAGAGTTCTTGAGTATCAAAATCGTGCGATGGTGAGTTGCGAACTTAAATTTAAGAATTTTATTAATATCGCGTGCATTTGAAAATATTTTATTTGAAAGTTGAATTTGGTAAAAAGTTATATTATTATTACCTTTTTAAAATATTTTAAAGGTTTATGAAAAATATCTTGTTACGATATAAGTGTATATGTATTTATTTTATACGGTTTTTATACATTGTAATATTTTAACGGAGATAGTAAATTTAGTTATGTTGAAATTTATTATTATAATATAGTATGTTTTATTCGAAATAATTTTCTATGAATTATGGTATATTTAAAAAGTTATATTTATTATACCACGAACTTATGCAATACCCGAATATATACGTATTGGGGAATGAATATGTTGGTGCCACCTCTACCTCCACGTGGAAGTGGAGGGAGTGGACACCATAACCATACTTAATTGGTGGCACTTTCTCAATTGGATAAAGTCAATTGTGAAATAATTCATTTATTGCTGGGTATATATAAAACCCATTTTACACCATTTTGTCCAAGACAACTTTTGTACTGTACATATGTACATATTACGTGAGGAGCATTTTGAGAGGAAAACTTTTGTTAATTATTCAATTACTGAAAAGAAAATCAATTATCTTCGTCAAGTTATTCAAGCCCAAATTCGATTCCGATTTAGTTTTGGATTTTCTCGGAGTGGTTCGAGCTTGGACATCGTTGTTCTAGCAGCTTGTCATCGGACGACAGGTAGGTTACGGTTTATTTTCCCTAGACTCCACATATATAGGATAAAATTGTATTAATGGGCATCCTTGGGGTGGTTTATTAGGTTGGTACCACAGACCTCGACCGCTTTATTCATGTCCGCCTACTTTTGTTCCTCCGTTGCTTGTAGTATTTGTCGTTATGTTTTATTTACCCTTGTGGTCCTGTGAGGCCTTGTTGACTCTGGAACATAGAAGGTGGGATTTTGGGAATGTCCGCGAGTCCCGGGCATAGGATTATCCTTCTAGGCTGGTTATGCTTGCTGAGTAGTTGTGGGCCTGTGCAGGGTCGATAGGTTGATTGTGAGCTGCTGGGCAGCTATTGTGTTTGATCATACCATTTTCATGCATATAAAGAGGTTTTATACATGTTTTACTACGGTTTGGGCTTCGGGCCTACTGGCACCATTTTCTAAACCTTGCATGGCCCGGGGGCCCCATTTTTTATGGAAATAATTTGGAAATGGTTTGATTTAACTTGTGAATTTCCTGGGTAAAAGAAAGTAAAATTATGTTTTAAATCATCAGTTTTACGATTAACGCTAGACTCGGCAGGGCCGGGGTGCTAGTTGAGTTTTCTTGCTACTTGAGATGATTTTTAGCCTCGGTCGGACCGAGCACCTGAGATGACTTTTTACTGTTTAGACTCGGTTATTACTGGGCACCCTTGGAGGGGTTTTTGAGATATTTTCCTACTACTTTAGTCCTGGACAGGGTCTGGGCATGCATATTCGAGACTGGGTCTCTATCTTGATCCCGTACTTGCTTCCGGACGACATGTTTTGATACTGAGTTTTAGTATGGGGTCTGGGAACTCCATGGACCTTGCCATCCGGGCCTGGGGCTTCGGGCTGCGTGTGCCGGAGGAAGGGTATACTGCGGAGTAGAGGTATACGGGCAGTGTCTTTCCATGGAACCTACCTGCTGGGCCAGATCGGCACCGGAGGAGGTACATACAGAGATACCATTTCACTTGAGATCTTCATGCATCATATCATTCATTGTTTGAGGCTCCACCCTTGTTTGTTGTTTGTTGATTGTACGCTCCGGTAGTATGGGATGCCGGAGGGTTTGTTTTCACTTGTTTGTGTTGCGCTCGTTGTATGGGCGGCCCGGTGGGACTGTAGTAGAATTTTGCTATTTACTTTACAGAATTGTTCCCTGTTACGATTAAGTATGAAATTGGTTCTGCTTAGACTGTTTAGTTTCTGGATTTGAGATGATATGATTAGTTGAGTTTGATTCATGTCTCTTGAGCATGCCTATCATTACTCTTTCTCTCTTCTTCTTACACTTGAGGTTACCGGTATACCGTCAATTTTGTATTCTTATTTTGTATACATTGTTATTGCAAGGACCCCAGGTGCGTTGTTTCTTACTTTCACCTGTGCCTATGGTGTGTATATTCTGCTTACTAGCCTCACATGTGGTTCTGTGATTTCCCTCTGGGCTAGTTCCTGTGTACCTTTCGTTGATTTCTGTGACTACTTGCTTCTATTCTGTCTATTACTGCGCTTTTATCTTATATGTGCCCAGTGCCTATGATACTACTGGGTAGCCTTAATGCTTCGCATTTGGTGCTCACCCTACCCCCTGCATCTTTGGGTGCAGATGGCCTAGCGTGGGCTTAATCGCCGTTAGATCGTTGTGATTCGTGCTTGGAGATCTGTTGGGGAACTACTTCAGGCTGAGGGTGAGCTCTTGGCGATTGAGCTTAGCTTTAGTTTTATCTTTTTGCTTCATGTACTCTATTACCATTCAGAGACATCTTGTATATATTGTCTGGATTCGTTTGCACTCCATGGTATGTAGTTTTTGGCTCTATTACTTATGATACCATAGGTCTTTGGGTTTTGGTTTATGTTTTCCGCATATGTATATATTTATAGTCCTTTTATCTGTATTTCACGAGTCGTCTTGTTCTTCTATTTGTTAGATAGTAGCCCATTACTAGCTGTTCTGGGCTACAGGGATTGGTTCACCTACCGGGGGTTGTAGGTGCCATCATGACCGAGAAATCGGGTCGTGACAACTTGGTATCAGAGCTTTAGGTTCACCGGTGTCATCGGTATAGGAGTCAATGTCTAGTAGAGTCCTGCAGATCGGGGCGGAGACGTCCGTACTCAATCTTTGGGAGGCTACAGTGGCATTTTAGGAAATTTGACTCTTTCATTGCTTCTGTGTCGTGCGTAGAACCCTTGAAGTTTCTGGAAATCTCATTTGTTCTACTTTATTCTCCCGCAGATGGTTCGTATGAGATCATCGGCGTCACGCGGAGATGAGCCTCCCACTCCAGCTAAGGGTCGAGGACGTCCTCGAGCAGTGGCACCTGCTAGGGCTGCTAGAGTGGAGATAGAGCCCGAGTAGCATGTGGATCAGGGGGCAGCCCAGGTACCACCAGCTCCAGTACCATCTCCAGTAGCAGCTCCAGCACCAGCTCCAGTACCAGCTCCAGTGCCCACTTCTGTGCCAGCTCCAGCCGCAGCTCAGTCTCCAGATATTCGGGGATTACTATTACAGCTTTTGGGTGTGATTGGAGAGCGGCCTTCTGAGGTAGCGCAGACATCCGCTCAGGGGGCAGCCCTGGGTGCACAGAGGTTAGGAGCGCAACCGGCTACTATGGCTCCTCGTGCAGAGGTCATTCCGGTTCCATCTGTTGCACATCCCCTTGCTCCTCGCCCAGTTATGACAGAGTCAGAGCAGAAGGCGTTGGGTAGGTTTTTGAGGTTAGCACCTCCGAGGTTTGCTGGTACTTCTGGACAGGATCCACATGACTTTATTACTACATGTGAGGAGATGTTGCATCATTTGGGTTTGTTGGAGACTCACAGGGTTGGTTATACTACCTATCAGTTGGAGGGCCCAGCGAAGTTATGGTGGAGGGCCCAGGTTGCTTGTAGACTACCGTCGTCACCTCCTTTGACCTGGTATGAGTTTTATGAGGCCTTTATGGCCAAGTTCCTACCCCAGAGTGATCGAGAGCGTCGCAGGGAGAAGTTTACTCACCTCGTGCAGGGATCTACGA
The DNA here is from genome assembly GCA_003996215.1 of Jaltomata sinuosa. NCBI lineage: Eukaryota > Viridiplantae > Streptophyta > Magnoliopsida > Solanales > Solanaceae > Jaltomata > Jaltomata sinuosa. Next base: position 9,470 of record QJPP01006347.1, read on the forward strand.
CTATCTCGGAGTATGAGACCTGTTTCCATCAGCTAGCACCGTTCGGAGCTATGATCATTCCTACCGAGGCTGATAGGATTCGCAGATTTGTATGGGGTTTGAGGCCTAAGATCAGGCAGCCAGCTGAGATATTGATTGCCAGTGGTCGGTCATTCCAGGCCATTGTAGACTATGCCCGCACTGTGGAGGACTTACAGCGACATGATCAGGGGTCCAGAGATAAGAGGCCTCGACATCAGGGTGTCTATAGTGGTTCCAGATATGGGGGTAGAGGTCCTGGGCCAGTGGAGCCCGGAGTTATGAGCCACAGCAGGTACCAGGGTCAGTCCAGCCGACCTGTTCAGGCTTCCCTTCAGACTTTCGGTAGTACCCAGTTCGAGCAGGGTCAGAGCAGCCATCAGGGATATAGCGGCCAGTCTTCGAGGGGTACAGTTTCTGGGGCATCAGGCCGTGGTGGTTATACGGGATCTGCTGGTTCATCTCGACCGAGTAGGCCGCCAGGGGCTTGTTTTACTTGTGGTGTGATTGGTCATTTTGCTAGAGATTGCCCTCAGCAAGGTACAGTTCAGTTGGCCGAGCCTTTACGAGCAGTTCAGCCCCCGGCTAGAGGGGGTGGTC
>QJPP01006348.1:0-19784 GCA_003996215.1 Jaltomata sinuosa
CACATATGCTATTACTCGACCCTGCTACATCAACACACAACCAAGACCAACCCCAGAAGCATCACAGTACACGGAGAAGCTCTGACCCTCAGCCGGCACAGTCAAAACTGGAGCTGAAGTCAATAAGGCCTTAAGCCTCTGGAAGCTATCCTCACACTGGTCCGACCACAGAAATGGGACATCCTTCCTAGTCAGCCTAGTCAGGGGTGCTGCTATGGAAGAAAATCCCTCAACGAACCGTCGATAGTAACATGCTAACCCAATAAAGTTGCGGACCTCAGTAACAGTAGTAAGTCTAGGCCACTCACAAACCGCTAAAATCTTTCCCGGATCAACCCTAACCCCATCCTTAGACACCACGTGCCCTAGGAATGCAACTGACTCAAGCCAAAACTCACACTTCGAGAACTTGGCATAAAGCCGATGATCTCTCAAAGTCTGGAGTATAACCCTCAAGTGCTGCTCATGCTCATCTCTACTACGCGAGTACACCAAGATGTCGTCTATAAAAACTATCACAAATGAGTCCAAATACGGGCCAAGAACCATGTGCATCAAGTTCATAAAGGCTGCGGGGGTATTAGTCAACCCAAAAGCATCAACCCAGGAACTCATAATGCCATAATGTGTCTTGAATGCTGTCTAAGGGATGTCTCGCCCTAAATCCTCAACGAATGGTGCCCGACCCTCAAATGCAAATCTTCGAAAACGACGACTGAACGCCTGAAGCTGGTCAAACAAGTCATCAATCCTTTTCGGGCAATCGGACTACTTATTCTTCACTGTCACCCTATTCAGCTGCCGATAATCAATACACATGCGCATCGACACCATCCTCTTCTTCACGAGAGAACACGGAGCACCCCAAGGTGACACACTAGGTTCTAAAAACGCCGCTTAGCTAACAGATCCTGGAGCTGCTCGCTTAAAGCTCCCCTCACTCAGCAGGAGCATAGTAAAGGAGAAATAGAAATGGGCCTGGTGCCGCGGCTCTAAATCAATAGCGAATATCAAATATCTCTCTCAGGTGGAAGGCCTGGCAGGTCGGTAGGAAACACATCGAGGAAGTCTCAAACCACAGGAACAGACTCAGGAGAAGTAGGGTCAGCACTAACATCTCGGACATATGCTAGATAAGCTAAACACCCATGGGAAATCAACTTCCTAGCTCGAAGACAAGAGATGATCCCAGATGGTGCATGGCTAACAGAACCCTGCTACACAACCGGGGATACACTGGGCACAGCTATGGTAATGGTCTTGGCATAACAATCCAAAACCACACGGTGAGGGGATAACCAGTCCATGCCCAGTATCAAATCAAAATCTAGCATATCAAGAATCATCAAATCACCCCAAGTCTATGAATCACCAACAGATAACATACAGGATCTCACAATCCGATCCACTACTAAAGAATCTCCTACTGGGGTCGAAACAGAAACAGGAACAGATAATGGCTCACTAGCCTACCCCAAACAAGGCACAAAGTAGGCAGATACATATGAACAAGTGGATCCAGGATCAAATAAAGTCATAGCAGACTGATGGCACACAGAAATCGTACCTGTAATCACAGCATCTGAGGCCTCTGCCTTTGGTCTTCGAGGGACCGCGTAAAACTGACGACGACCTCCACCTGCCCGACCGCCATCCCTACCACCTGCTCTGCCACGTGGAGCACCACCTCTACTCTGACGACCACCCCCTCTAGCCGGAGGCTGAACTGCTCGTAAAGGCTCGGCCAACTGAACTGCACCCTGCTGAGGGCAATCTCTAGCAAAATGACCAATCGCACCACAAGTAAAACAAGCCTCTGACGGCCTACTCAGTCGAGATGAACCAGCAGATCCTGTATGACCACCACGAACTGATGCCCCAGAAACTGTACCCCTCGAAGACTGGCCGCCATAGCCCTGATGGCTGCTCTGACCCTGCTCGAACTGGGTACTACCGAAAGTCTGAAGGGAAGCCTGAACCGGTCGGCTGGACTGACCCTGGTGCTGCTGTGGCTGATAACTCCAGCTCCACTGGCCAAGACCTCTACCGCCATATCTGGAACCACTATAGACACCCTGATATCGAGGCCTCTTATCTCTGGGCCCCTGATCATGTCACTGTAAGTCCTCCACAGTGCGGGCATAGTCTACAATAGCCTGGAATGACCGACCACTGGCAATCAATATCTCAGCTGGCTGCCTGATCTCTAGCCTCAAACCCCATACAAATCTGCGAATCCTATCTGCCTCGATAGGAATGATCATAGCTCCGATCGTGCTAGCTGATGAAAATGGGTCTCATACTCCGAGATAGTCGTAGACCCCTGCACAAGGTGAGTAAACTGCTCCCTGCGACGCTCCCGATCACTCTGGGGTAGGAACTTGGCCATAAAGGCCTCATAAAATCAGACCAGGTCAAAGGAGGTGACGACGGTGGTCTACTAGCAACCTGGGCCCTCCACCATAACTTCGTTGGGCCCTCCAACTGATAGGTAGTATAACCAACCCCATGAGTCTCCAACAAACCCAAATGATGCAACATCTCCTCACAGGTAGTAATAAAGTCATGTGGATCCTGTCCAGAAGTACCAGCAAACCTCAGAGGTGCTAACCTCAAAAACCTACCAAACGCCTTCTGCTCTGACTCTGTCATAACTGGGCGAGGAGCAAGAGATTGTGCAACAGATAGAACCGGAATGACCTCCACACGGGGAGCCATAGTAGCAGGCTGCGCTCCTGAGCTCTGTGCACCCAGGGCTGCCCCCTGAGCGAGTGTTTGCGCCACCTTTGAAGGCCGCTCTCCAATCATACCCAAAAGCTGTAATAGTAACCCCCGAATATCTGGAGACTGAGCTGCGGCTGAAGCTGGCACAGAAGTGGGCACTGGAGCTGGTGCTGGAGCTGGTGCTGGAGCTGGCGCTGGAGTTGGCGTTGGAGTGGGAGGCTCATCTCCGCGTGATGCCTATGATCTCGTACGAACCATCTGCGGAAGAATGAAGTAGAACAAATGAGATTTCCAGAAACTTCAAGGGTTCCACGCACAACACAGAAGCAATGAGAGAGTTAAATTTCCTAAAATGTCACTGTAGCCTCCCAAAGATTGAGTACGGACGTCTCCGCCCTGATCCGCAGGACTCTACTAGAGATTGGCTCCTATACCGATGACACCGGTGAACCTAAAGATCTGATACCAAGTTATCACGACCCAATTTCTCGGTCATGATGGCACCTACAACCCCCAGTAGGCGAACCAATTCCCGTAGCCCAGGACAGTTAGTAATGGGCTACTATCTAACAAATAAGGGAACAAGACGAAGAGAATGGATAACAGGGATATAAATATATACATAAGCAGAAACTAAACCAAACCCCAAGACCTGGTATCATAGTATAGAGCCAAAACTACATACATGGAGTGCAAACGATCCAAAATAATATATACAGATGTCTCTGAATGGTAATAGAGTACATAAAGCAAAAGATAAACTAAAGCTAAGCTCCGATCGCCAAGAGCTCACCCTCAGTCTGAAGTAGTCCCCAACAGATCTCCAAGCACGAATCACAGCGATCTAACGGCATGGCCCACGCTAGGATCTGCACCCAAAGATGCAGGGGGTAGGGTGAGCACCAAATGCGAAGCATAAGGTACCCAGTAGGTATCATAGGCCGACTGGGCACATATAAGATAAAAGCGTAGTAACAGACAGAATAGAAGCAAGCAGTCACAGAAATCAACGAAAGGTACACAGGAACTAGCCCAGAGGGAAATCAACAGAACCACATGTGAGGCCAGTAAGCAGAATATACACACACCATAGGCACAGGTGAAAGTAAGAAACAACGCACCTGGGGTCCTTGCAATAACAGTGTATACATAATAAGTTTACGAAATGGATGGTATACCGGTAACCTCAAGTGTAAGAAGAAGAGAGAAAGAGTAATGATAGGCATGCTCAGAGACATGAATCAAACTCAACTAATCATATCAATCTCAAATCTAGAAGCTAACAGTCTAGCAGTTACCAATTTTATACTTAACCGTAACAGGGAACAATTCAGTAAGTAAATAGCAAAATTCTACCTACAGTCCCACGGCCGCCCATACAACCGAGGAATACAAACAAGTGAAAACAAACCCTCCGGCATCCCATACTACCGGAGTGTACAATCAACAAACAACAAACAAAGGTGGAGCCTCAAATAATGAATGATATGATGCATGAAGATCTCAAGTGAAATGGTATCTCTGTATGTACCTCCTCCGGTGCCGATCCGGCCCAGCAGGTAGGTTCCATGGAAGGACACTGCCCGTATACCTCTACTCCACCGTATACCCTTCCTCTGGTACACGCAGCCCGTAGCCCCTAGCCCGGATGGCAAGGTCCATGGAGGTCCCAGACCCCATACTAAAACTCAGTATCAAAATATGTCGTCCGGAAGTAAGTCCGGTATCAAGATAGAGACCCAGTCTCGAATATGCATACCCAGACCCTGTCCAGGACTAAAGTAGTAGGAAAATATCTCAAAAAAACCCCTCCAAGGGTGCCCGGGCATAACCGGGTCTAAACAGTAGAAAGTCATCTCAGGTGCTCGGTCTGACCGAGGCTAAAAATCATCTCAAGTAATAAGAAAACTCAACTAGCACCCCGGCCCTGCCGAGTCTAGCGTTAATCGTAAAACTGATGATTTAAAACATAATTTTACTTTCTTGCCCAAGAATATTCACAAGTTAAATCAAACCATTTCCAAATTATTTCCATCAAAAACGGGCTCCCGGAGCCATGCAAGGTTTAGAAAATAGTGTCAGTAGGCCCGAAGCCCAAACCGTAGGCAGCAACCATAAAGAGAGAATGGTTGAGTGGAGAATATTACCCTTCTCAATAATGATAAGTTAGGCAGCAACCATTTCAATGTTATGAAAATGTTAATATGCTGCCACCTTTAGCTAACACTTGCTGGCCACTCCCTCCACCTACACGTGGAGTGGAGGTGGCAATTACAAAGGACAAAAAGGAAATTCTTATCCCGTTATTTATATATTCGGGTATTGCATAAATTTGTGGTAAAATAAATATAGCTTTTTGAATATACCATAATTAATAGAAAATCATTTCAAATAAAACCTACTATATTATAATAATAATTTTTAACATAACTAAATTTACTATCTCCGTTAAAATATTACAATGTATAAAAACCTTATAAAATAAATACATATACAATTATATCGTAACAAAATATTTTTCATAAACCTTTAAAATATTTTTAAAAAGGTAATAATAATGTAACTTTTTACCAAATTCAAAATTCAAATAAAATATTTTCAAATGCACGCGATATTAATAAAATTCTTAAATTTAAGTTCGCAACTCACCATCGCACGATTTTGATACTCAAGAACTCTCTCGGATTCCTCCCTTATGTTTTCTCACTGTTTCGGAACTGAAATGGCGTTTTAAAACGTGAAGTTGAGGCTTAAATCGAGTTTGACCCGACCCGGTTCGCGACCCAGTTCGCAACCCGGTTTCTGCCAGACAGTCCGCGGTAAAACAGTCATAACTTTTTACTCCGAGATCAGTTGGATGTGAGGTTTTGTGCGTAGGAAACTAGACTTGTAGACCTTCGATTTGGTATTTTGGGGGACTTCTAACTCTTTATATATTGAGAGAAAAGCCCTGAGACATTTTACCCAAAGTTCAGAAAATTTATTAAAGAACTTACGATAACTTTTGCCGATTTGCTTGACTTCAAAACTTATCATACGACCAAACAAATGGACCCGGCACTGAAATATCGGTCCTGACAAGCCTTAAGTGACTTGGGGCCGCTACAAACAAGCTCTAACGGCACAAGGAAAACGTATACGTGGAAATGACCGGAAGGGTCATTACACGAATGCCCCATTGAATTTCAAAAAAATTATAGATTTGTAGAGCAGGCCAGGCCTTCAGCGCAACCGCACCAAGGCCAGCGTGATTGCACCTCAGTGCTTGCCAGCCTTAAGCGCGATGGCGCTGTGGGAGCATCATTGGCGCTGGGCATTTTTCCAACACTATATATTTTAGTTTTTCATTTTTCCAGCTTTATTCCTCCACTCTTCCAAGTCCAAAACTCCATTTTCTCTCCTAAAAAGTGTTCAAATCAGTTCCTAGCCTTGGGAACTCATTTCATTGAGGAGAAATCCGTGCTCGCTCGATATTGGTATGTCTTCTTCCCCAACATGCTTTTCTCTTGTCTTTCTAAAAATCCTCCATTGTTGCTCATTTCCAAAGGCTTGGAAATTCCTTGTAGAGGTTGCCTTCTTGTGTTGCATGTTTGTGGGTTCGAGGAACTCACCATCTTGGCGTAAATTCTCTCATTGTGGTAAGTAATCCTTGCCCAATTTCCGATTTTGTTCTTAAAATTCCAACTTTAAGCCTTCTTTTGTGCGGGCTGTTTGTTGCCTTCTCCTTGGCCAAAATTGCTCAATTTTGGAGCATGTCTCCTTGGCATCATTGTGGACATCGTGCTTCTTTCCATTTTTGGTTTTGGGTTGTGAGCCCCATGGGCCTGCTTTTTACCCTGATTTTGACCCGGCTACAATTGTAGCATTATGGGTATCGTTAGACTCATTTTAATGTGTTATTTATGTTTGTGATAGTTTGACCATCATTCAGAGTTTCTCGGAGCGATTCAGGCTTGGATATCGTTGTCCCAGTAGCTTGTCATCGAACGACAGGTAGGTTATGGTTTAAACTCCTTAGACTTCGCATATATAGAATAAAATTGTATTAATGGGCATCCTTGGGTTGGGTTTACTAGTTGGTACCACAGACCTTGACCGCTTTAGTCATGTCCGATTCCTTTCTTCCTCTGATGGTTGTAATATTTGTGATAGATGATATTATCACCCTTGTGGTCCTGTGAGGCCTTATATTGACTCTAGAACATAGATGGTGGGAAATTAGGAATGTCTATGAGTCTTGGACATCGTTATTATTGTTATAGAGCTGGCTATCTATGTTGTAGAACGATTAGAGCCTGTGCAGGGCCGATAGGTTGCTTATGAACCGTTGGGCTATTGATTGTGATTGAGCATGTCATTATCATGCATATAAAAGGATTTTCTTCACGATTTTACTACGATATTGGCTTCGGGCCTTCTATTGATGATTTCTAAATCTTGCATGGCCCGTGGGGCTTATTTTTGGTAAAATTGATTATGAAATGTTTGGTATCATCTTAATGGATCTTTGTGGGGTAAGAAAAGTTAAAAGAAAGATTTGTTACAGTTTTCCTACTATATATTAGACTGGATTGACCGAAGTGCTAGATTGACCCTGTTATGGATGAGAAATGATATTAGACTCGATAAAGTCAAGCTTTGGACTTGATTTGCTACTGTTTTAAACCCGGATACTCCCGGGTACCCTTGAAGGGGGTTTATGAAACTTATTTCATTGATTTAGACCTGGATAGAATTCAGGCATGCATTTTGAGCATTTGAGTTTTAGTTGGGATCCGGTGGCACTCCGGGCTGATATTTTGAGGTTAGAGTGTAGTATGTGGTCTACGAGTAGACCTCCATGGACCTTGTCATTCCAGACCAAGTGCTAGAGGAAAAAGGGTGACCGGAGGTAGGGGTGTACGGTGGAGTAGATGTACTCGGGAGAAGTCCTTCCATGGATCCCGCCTTTATTGGACCTTTGAGGCACCGGAGGGGGTAACATACTGACACTGTGGTTACACTTAGCTCGGCATACCATATCATATCATACATTTGTGTTAGGTACCACCCTTGTTTGCTGTTTGTTGATTGTATGCTCCGGTAGTATTGGGTGCCGGAGGGTTTGTCTTCACTTCTTTGTGTTCCTTGGGTGTATGGGCGCCCGTGGGACTGTAGGTAGACTTATTGTTACTATTTCGATCAATTGGTTCCTATTGGGGTTCTTATGACTTTGGATACTGTTAAGGTTAAACTTGGGCTTCCAGCTGTTGAATTCTTGACTTGAGATTGCATGCTTAGTTGTGTTATTGTTCCTTGTATTCGAGCATGTTTACTGTTTTCTTCCTCCCCTTATCTATTCGTTGAGGTTACCGGATACCGCCTGCTTTCTAAACTCTTCTTTATATACTTGTTGTTGCGAGGATCCCAGGTACTTGTTTCTTTCTTTCGCCTGTGATGTGTATTCTTTTAGCCAACCATATGTATTGTTCTTGCTTGTATTCCTTCTATGCTAGCTTCCATGTACTTATTCGTTTCCTTATGTGACTAATTGTTTTCTATTCTGCTTATTACTGCTCTTTTATTTTATATGTGCCCAGTCAGCCTATGATACCTCATAGGTACCTTTTTCTTCACATTTGGTGCTCATACTACACCCTACATCTTCTGGTGTAGATCTTAGTGTGGGTCATTGCCGCTAGATCATGGGATTCGTGCTTGGAGATCTTTTGGACTATCCAGACTGAGGGTGAGCTCTTAGCAATCGGAGCTCAGCTTTAGTTTATCTTCTATATCATGTACTTTGTTACTACTCGGAGACAGTTGTGTATATATTATTTTGATGCTTCGTACTCCTTATATGTAGTTCCGATTCTATACTATGATACCAGGTTTTCGAGTTTGGCTTAGCTTCCGCATATGTATATATATTCCTGTTATTTATCTTTTCATCTTGTTCCTTTGCTTTCGCTTGATTATATCATTTCTTCCGCTTAAATGTTAGCTAGTAGCCTATTACTAATCGTTGTAGGCTACGAGGATTGGTTTGCCTACTGGTGAGGTTGTAGGTGCCATCATGACCGAGAAATCAGATCGTGACATTCTCTGGGCTATTTTAGGCTCTTTCTTTACTCTTTTTCTGCTCATTTTCAGAGCATGCACTCATGGGAGTGTTGGGATCATCGTGGTGATTTTCATTTTTGGTTTTAGGTTGGGGTCCACGGGCCTACCGGTGACCCAAATTTTGACCCAATTGTACTTTTAGCAATATGGGTACCATTGGCTTCATTTTGACGAGTAGTATATGTTATTTTTAGTTTGTTCGCAATTTGAGGCTTCTCGGAGCAGTTTGAGCTTGGACGACTCCGTTCCAACAGCTAGTCATTGGACGACAGGTAGGTTACGGTTTTCCCTACCTTAGACTTTGCATATATAGGCTATAACTGTATTAATTAGCATCTTTAGTTTGGGTAGTCTAGGTTGGCACCCCAGACCTTGTCTGTCTCTTCTATCCTTATTATTTCTTACGTTGTTTATAGTATTTGATATAGTATTGTAATACGACCTTTATGGCCCCATGTGGCCTTTGTATAAGCCTTTGGACCATAAATGGTGGGATATTTGGGAATGTCTACGAGTCTCGGACATCGAGATAAGATTTTAGGCTGGATATCTATGTTGTAGAGCTGATTGTACCTGTGCAGGGCTGATAGGTTGTTTGTGAGCCATTGGGTTATTGTTTGTTTGCGATCATATCATTCATACAAAGGATTTTCTGTATTATTTTACTACTACTTTGGCTGTGGGCCTACTATAATCAGTTTTCCAAACTCTGCATGGCCCGAGGGCCCATTTTCAGTACAAATGATTATAAAAAGGGATTTGGAACTAATTTTAGGGATCTTCTTGGAGTAAAAGAAATAAAATGATGATTTTGTCACAGGTTTTCACACTTATACTAGACTCGGCTAAGCCGTAGTGCTAGACTTGTTTTACTACTAATTCGAGATGATACTAGACTCGGTCGACCCGAGCACTAGACTTGTTTTACTTCAAATTTAGACCCAGTTACACTCGAGCACCCTTATTGGGGTTTTTCAGACTTGATTCACTGGTTAATACCCGGATACACTCCGCGCAATTATACTTTGAGATTTCACATTTTAGTGTGTCGTCACGGACCTCCATAGACCCTGTCGATCTGAACCAGGGGCTACTAATGTGTGTGCCGGAGGAGGAGTATATGGTAGAGTAGAGGTATTACGGGTGCGTCCTTTTATGGATCCTACCTACTGGACCTATAGGCGCCGGAGGAGGTACATACAGGGTTACTACCATACCAGTTCCATCATATCATATCACATTATGCATATTGTATTCGGATCTACCCTTATTTGTTATTTGCTTAGTGTATGCTCTGGTATTATGGGTTGCCATAGGGTTTATTTTCACTTGTATGTGTTCCTCGGGTGTATGGGCGCCCGTTGGGACTGTAGGTAGATTATATTACTGCTATCTTATTGTAGTACTTGTTAGAGGCTTCAGACTATTGGTGGATTCTATCTTGTTATGGTTTTGATTATGGACTTTCAACATTGATGGGTTAGCGGGCTATATCTCTTTGTTAAACTAATTAGTGGCCTTCCGGTTATTTGTGGTGTAGTTTGTTCTACCCTAGGGTTGTACTTGTGAGATTGCGTTCCGATTGTTCTTTTTTTTAGAGTGGTGTTATTAACATGAATTGGTTAGTATTATTGTTTCGAGCATGATTATGTTTTTTGCTTTTCTTTCTTCCTTCTCTTTTATTGAAGTTACCGGTATACCGCCACTCTTCTTAAACTATCCCTTTATATATTATTATTGCAAGGATTCAGGTGCGTTCTCCTTTTTCTCACCTGTTTTTGTGATATATATCTTCTGTGGCTAGCATAGCATGCTTGTATTTTCTTGTTTTCTATCTGTGCTAGCTTCCGTGTACTTATTCGTTTGCTTCTGTGACTACTTTATTTGCTTTCTGCTATTTACTACTTTTATATCTTATATGCGCTCAGTCGGTCGATGATGCCTTTGCAATTGGTGTTCATACTACACTTCTGCATCTTTCTGGTGCAGATTCTAGTGTGAGCTTTCGCCATTGATCGCGTAGATACTCGTGCAGTTTTTGGATATTCGAGACTAGGGTGAGCTCTTGACGACCGGAGGTTGACTATATCTCATCTTTTGACACTGTTACTCTCTTTTGTTATTTTGGAGACAGTTTTATATTCTATTTGTTATCTCTAGCACTTGTATTCTCTTAGAGGATCTTGTACTATCGATACCAGGTTGTGAGTTGGTGTAGTTCCTTTGTTTATATATTCAGGTTGTTTTCCTTCTGTGTTGTTGTATTATTTCTGCTTCCACTTATTTCTGCTTATTGTACGTGCTTACTTAGGTGATAGTCCATTACTAACCGTTTCGAGCTACGGGGATTGATTCACCTACTGGAGAGTTGTAGGTGCAATCATGACCTGAGAAATCGGGTCGTGAGACAATCAATACATGTAGTGACCCAAACTCCAATTTCAATTACGTACATACATACACATTAATGTTATATACTTATTGATGTACAATTAATCTTTTTTTTTTACATAAAAGGACAAAAAAAGGACTTAATGTTATATACTTCTAAATCTACAATTAATTTTATTTTCTTTTACATAAAATGAAAAACGAAAAGAAGGAACTTACAGAGAAAATCAAGAATAAGGTGGACATCAGAGAGGAGGAGTATAATTGACTCTATAGTATACTTAGGGACAAATTTAACTAATAAACGAAAGTAAAGGTGTATTTTTGACCCTTTTTCTTTTATTTAACTCATAACTAACATATGATTTGTAGCCAAATAAATATAGGATTAGATTTTCTACTCTAACTAAATTAGGTTTTGCACTATTATAAATAAAGGTGCTGCTAGCTATTTTTTATTATGAGAACGTCATAAAATTGTGAGAAGTAATGGAGAGTTATTTGAGTTTATGAATAAAAAATTTTTCTTCAGAACCACCAAATCTTTTTAAAAAAAAATAATATTATGTGTTTTTCACTTATGGTTTTCTCAGATGCCTTTGAAATATACTTTACCTTCTTAAAGAAGCAAAATAAAAAGTGAAGGAGGATATGAAGAATTAGCTCCCATGGATATTCTTACTTTTGAACAAGTTCATGTGTCTGAATGAAACTCCTTAAAGTACAGGGACTGAAAGGACAAATTGAAACAAGTAAAAAATGGTCTCCGAGGTCATTCTGCCTTTCAAGTATAGCAGTTTAGATTAAGAACATGCAAATATTGCTGGTCAAACAAATATGTGAAAATCAGAAAAATTTACTAAGAGAAAGCCAGAATATAAAAAAATAAACACATGATAAAATTAAGGTGATCCAATATATATATATTTGTGTTTTGGGGCCTTTTAAAATATGAAATCTCAAAATAAATATTAAAAGATAAATATAGAATGTATCAAAATATTCGTGGCATATTGAGTAAAAATATAAAGTCAGATTTTTGATAGGTGGGTTATTTGTAAATCTGAAACGCCTTAGCTAATTAGATCAAAATTTCTATAATTTATTGCTTAAAAATCACGAATATCCCGATTAAGACAAATTAAATAATTAGTTAATATTTTCAAAACTTATTGCTAGCCATTTAAACCAAGTTTTTCTTAAAACAAAATCTCCGTTATATTTTATTTCTTAAACAAATTGCTTTCCTTTATTATTGTTGTTGTTGTTGTTGTTGTTATTGTTGTTGTACTGAGTAAAAATAGAAAGTTAAATTTTTGATAGGTGAGTCATTTGTAAATCTGAAATGCCCTAGCTAATTAGATCAAAATTTCTATAATCTATTGCTTTAGAATCACTAATATTCCTATTAAGAAAAATTAAATAACTAGTTAATATTTTTGAAACTTATTGCTAGCCATTTAGACCAAGTTTTTCTTAAAACAAAATCTCTATTAGATTTTATTTCTTAAAAAATTTGCTCTCTTTAATTATTTAAAAATTTCCTTGAAAAGATCTGCTTCTTATTTAAAGAAAAAAATCAACTCCTTTTATTTTAAAGGAAAAAAACATCGAACATGAATATAAAGTGCAAAGTAATTTGTTAAGTGATACGTCATTACTACCTTGACAAATTAGACAAAAGTCACCCGAAGGATATCAATTCTAGTTTTTTCGAACTAAACAAAAATCATAAACTAAACATTATCCAATTTCAATCGAGCCACACAAAAATTCTTATCAAGATAATACAAAGTTAGTTAAATAATACTAATAATAAGAGAAACGTAAAGAAAGTAAAGTACTAGGTATGCTAAGTTCCTTTCGAAGGAACTAACTCCTAACAATATAGAGCTCGAGAATGTTTTTATTGAAAATGAGTTTCGATTGAAACTCCAGCTCCCGAGTATACATGAAACAAAGAAAAGAAAAGAAAAGTATTAGGATGATATGTTCTTAATATAATATGAGAACAAATGCTCATACTTACGAAAAATAAATTATTTCACAAAATGAGTCGGTCACAAAATTATTTACCAAAATTCTACAAAGCACATAACATTGACATTTCAATTAATCCCGAGATCTGATCAAATATTTAATAATTAACTAGTACTTCTTTAGCAATACAAAACCTTAAAGAGAAAGTATGACAAATAACATAATACTCCTGTTTTGACAACTACATGCTCCATTTTGACAAGAAAAAGAAAAATTCTCACTTTTTCAATTTAAAGAGCAACATCTAGTCCAAAAAATAGTTTTAAGCATAATACAAGATGGATGATATTCTACAACGTTCTCAGTACTATTTCAACAGAGAACTCATGCAAGTTTAAGACGATAAGTGCAACCTCTTGGACTCTTATATGAACAGCTTGGAGAACTTTGGTCAACACAAGACTTCTCTTTAATCATTTTCTAATTTTAAGACTAGTTACACTAGAATATAGACCCCTGACTCTAAAGAAACAAGGATCAATCCAAACAAGTTCAAAGGGTTGCTGAGTAATGCAGTTGCACAAATAATGCATACACAAAGAGATTGAAGTATTTTTTTAACTATGTTGGTATTTTCGAGGTGATAAAAACTTTTTTATCTCCTAATCAAGCTTTTGAAAAGTTCATTAAACACGAGGTACTAGTAATATGCTTACTGAAAACCCTTCTTCTAAAAAGAAATTTGAACTTGAGAAAATGTAACCATGACTTTAGTTACTTAAACACCAGAATGCAACTCTTTTAAGCTATATTTCTTTCACAATCAAAGGATCACTCCAAATACGCAATTCATACTTTGAAAGTATTAACGATCCAGGGAATGAATTCAAATTTGGTATAGGAGTGGCTACGTTCAAAACTCTAAAGGGCAGTTAACACATATTTTGAAGAAGAAACCTTAGTTAAGATTAAAAAATATATCACATATCTAATGAAAATATTGACAGATTATTCCAGTTTTAAAATCCTTGAAGAACAAACAAACATGAACCATGTTTTTGGACTGATTTTGAAACTCCCCAAGCAAACACAAAATCTTATTTGAGTTAAGATCATATTCACAGAGGGCGGAGATACAAATGGCATTTTAGGAAGGATTATACTTCACTTAAACGTTATAGATCAACTACTACAACAGAACTTGAATGGAGAATCAAAACTTTAACAAAATTGAGACCTCCTAAGCTCGTGAATGAAGTTGTCCAGCAGCCTTTACTACAACTTTTGCTACCTCTACCAAGTTTAAAAGACAAAAATAAGATTCTAGTTTCGGACCTCAATACAAAACCATCTTAAATTAATCTCAAACCTTCCATGGATATCCTAGTATCTTTAAGGTGAAAAACACACAATAAAATTTCAACAAATCTTTTGAACACAAAGGAACTAGTAACGAAACTCTTAAAATACCTTTGTTTTAAACTTAAGAAACACAACTGCATCGACATATACATTCATGCCTAGAGAAGATGAAGTTGAAACTGAAAAGGATCCAAAAACTCTTTTAAGTTAAGGTTAGCCATGTTCGACTACTAGCCAACTCTTTTATACATCGTAGACTTCTAGTTCAAACCAAATCAACCAATATCCAAAGAAATAAATTTGAGCAAGAACAAGAATTTCAAAATATTAAAGAAAATAGATTTAACCATGCCTTAATTAGTGAGTTAGTCCATTGTAAATCTTTGTTAGTTCTAAAGAATATTTGTACCACTTCCTTAAATACTTAAATACTTATTCTCTTTAGGATGAGTTTAGATTTTGCAGCTACTCCGTTTGCGACAGATCTTTAATGGGGTATCTTTGAAAGTTAACAAAGCCACAGTGAACATGCTGCACAGGTTGAACCTTATGTTACCTATGGTTACCCAAACTTAAAGAGAGTTAGGGAATTGATCTACCAGAGAGGTTATGGAAAGCTCGACATGCAGAGAATTCCTTTAATCGTAATTCTATCATCGAACAGGGTTTGGGCAAGCATGGAATTATCTGCGCCGAAGATCTTGACTGTAGGACCCCACTTCAAGGAGGCCAACAACTTCCTATGACCATTCCAGCTGAAGGCACCTTTGGGTGGACTCAAGAAGAAGAGGAATCACTATGTTGAAGGTGATGATACCGGTAACCGCAAGAACTTCATTAATGTACTCATCAGGAGGATGAACTAAAGTGACTGAAATTTTGCTTTCTAGGCATTTTTAGTGAAACAACAGTTCAAAATTTCTGCCATTTGAGATGTTATTTTGGTTTATGATGATAGTATACAACATTAGTTTTGTTTTGATCCTAGCAGTGTCTCATCTTATTGTGTTGGATATTGATCTTGTGTAAAAAAAATAAAAATTAGGATGAGTTTTGGGCGTGATCACTAACTAATTTAATTTTTTATTCTCATCTTGTCTTTTGATTTCATTTTCGTACATGATTAATAATCGAATCAAAATCGATAATAACCAAATCGATAAATGTACATTATATTTGATTTGGTTTGGTTTTAATAATTTAAAAATTAATTAAATTGGTCTAATTTTGATTTTAACCAATAACCGACCCAAATCGAGCTGTGAACACCTTTAACGGTAATAAATAAAAATATTCATTAACTTTCCAATTTCCCAGTTTTCTCTAGGGATGTGCAAAAATCAGTTTAACCAATAAACTGAACCGATAAAAATGTTACTGGTTTATCGGTATTGGATTATTGAGTTTTTTAACGGTTTTGTTAATTTTTTAATTGGGTTATCGGTTCAATTTTGGTTGTAAGGTTTTAGTTAATGGTTAAACCGATAACCCAATAAGATTATATTAAAACTATATTTTTATCCATATTTATATAATAGTGGCTTTAGATTTAAATACATACCCTATTATTTATTTTTTGCATTTTATAGTTATTGTCTTAGTGTTTTTTTTTCTTCTAAAGACGTTAGTTTGGTGGCGTTCTACCTATCAGTGTTGTTTTTCTTTTTGAGAGATTGCTACCATTGCTAATGCATTCAAGTTTGCTATTTAACAAGAAAGACAATAAGTTTGTTTTAGTAATAACGTATTTAAATTTACTTATGCTTGTAATTTGTATAGACTTTTATTTATGAAAGTAGTGTATATATAAAGATGACAATAAGAGAAAAATAAAAAAAATTATAGGAGTATTTTCTTATCGGTTAAATCGAAAATTGAACCGTTAAGGACAAAAAATTAATTAACTAAAAACCGATAATGAATATCTCATTGATTTAATTATCGATTTTGCATGTTGACAAATTGAAAATCAATAAATCAAAACGAACGGAACCAACAAATGCGCACCTCTAGTTTTCTCATTACATATAGACCCCCCCGCCCCCAACTTTACCTCATCTTCTAACAAATCTCTGTCGGGAGATCTTTGTTACTTATTTCCCGTATGAATCTAAAACATCACCTCCATTTATGGACACAAAAAGGATTCCTATTTCTAGTAGTCAGTAGTACCATTCTTCATTGTTTGTGCCTGTCTCTATATATCTAACTAATATTTGGGTGCAGAGCTTCTCATGGGGTTCTGGGGTGTGGCTTTTGTTGGGTTTTTGGTGCTTAGCAAATGGGTAGATTCTTATGAATTTGAAGATTTCATTTTCAACAAAACTGAGGGGCCAACCTCTGCTGGTGGTGTTGCAGCAGCAGGGGCCGTTAGTCCCACTCCTCTTATGATTGGTCTTACCGTCATTCCGGGAGCTGCTGCTAGAGGAGCTGGTAACACACACACACTGCTGCCTGTGTTCTTGGATCTATGATCCTCTAATACATTGTGTTCACTATTTTCCTCAAGTGTTGGGACAATTTTACTTTTGATTTGTGTATCTTTTTATTATTGATTTTCCTCCTTTCTTTTCTTGCTGTGGAACAAAAGGGTAGTCATTGTTAAATCTTATTTTGTCACCGGTGTTTCTTTTCTTAACATCTCTCTCTCTCTCTCTACCGCTCCTTTTCTTTTAGCTCAATGAAAACGATAAGTCTAATTGGTTGAATAAGATAGAATTTTTTTCTTTCATATGCTAATTAGCTTTGGTCAATTGTCATTATTGCTGGGCGGTTGTGTAATTAAGTTTTTGAAACCACATCCTCTTTTACGTTTTTACAGTGTGTCTGGATGGAACTCTACCAGGTTATCACATACATCCTGGTTCTGGGTCAGGGGAAAACAGTTGGCTCATTCAATTGGAGGTACACTAGACAGCTCTGTTGATTAATTGCTCAATTACAGGTTGCTCAATAAATTGTCTTAGCTGTCACCATTCACGAGAGTTGGTTTCTCCTTGGATCTTACATATTTTTACTTGACATCGAGGCTTAATTGATGGCTTGATTAATTGATTTCTCTGATCATGGTTAAAATAGATGTCACGTTAGTATTTTTGTAATATCCGACTAAAATGAGGTTAAATCGAGCGACATGAACAATGAAGATTCATATAGCCGACCCCATCTCGAATGTGACTGAGGCGTAGTTATTTTTTTTTTTGACAAGTTGGTCTTTAACATAAGAGTTTGGTACCTATGACAGTCTCTGATCATGATTATGGAATTCTACTCCATTTCAGTTTCCTAATTTCCTGCTTCTTTAAATTGAGGAATTAAGTACGTGCTACATCTAGCTTTATACACAATTTTCCAGCTCCGTAATTGCATTTACTGATTCAGAACCTTAACTGAGTGATACACCTCTTGTGGCAGGGTGGAGGATGGTGTAACACTGTCAGAAGTTGTGTTTATCGCAAAACGACTAGACGTGGCTCATCAAAATTCATGGAAAAACAGATTCCATTTACTGGGATTTTAAGTAACAAGGCTGAAGAAAATCCAGGTCCTTTGATGATAGTAATTTACACCAAGTGTGTGTTCGGTGGGAAGGAAAATATTTTTCTTCCGTGGAAAATGTTTTTCAGGAAAATAAGTGTATTTCTTACTTATTTTCTTGTGTTCCACATGTAAACAAAAAATCATTATCATAAAGGCATTCGTATATAATATAGATAAATACACTGGGAGGTGGGGGTAGGAGTTTGGGGTGGGTGGGGATTGCTGCTATGAAGGATGAGGTGTGTTGGAGGGTGGAGAGGACATAATCAATTTGGAATGCCGCTTGTGGAACTTGTTTTCTCTACTTCCACTAGGGAAGTCATTTTCCTCATTTTTAAGTAACTTGTTTTACTAGAGAAGATGTTTTCCAAAAGTGACCAATCAAACATAAAACAATTGCCAAACACACCCCAAGTATTTTACATATTCTGCATTTAAGGGCTTTTCCTTACTGTCATTTCTGTGAATGCAGATTTTTTTAACTGGAATAGAGTAAAAGTTCGTTACTGCGATGGTGCCTCCTTTACAGGGGACAGTGAAAATAAGGTTTGTAAGACCATTCACCATTTTCGTCTTTTACTTTTTCATTGATTACGTAAATGTGCTGTTAGTCTACAAAAGTATATGGAGGGAGAAAAATGAGAGCTGAAACTTGTCACACTACAGCACGGCGACTCCAAATCGCTGTACGTTTTAACCATTTTATTTTCTTTACATTCTTTGTTGTCTGGTCTTTTTTTTCTTGCTCTCTTGGCATTTTAATGGTAGTGGAGGGAAATGACGTTTATGAAATTGATATTCTTCTTGCTGGAGGTTGGGAAAAGGACAGTGATCATTTGGCTACCTTCCTTTCCTTGTTAGCTCAATGACATTATGGTGAGAATTGAAACAAAGTGTGTAAACTTTTTGGCATTTCTGTGTTGCTCTTCCCAAGTTTCATGCTTCCCCTGAGACAGAGGATGTGCTTGGAAGTTTTTTAACTTTTCAAGGTGCTGGTGTTTTGGAATCAGAAGAATCATTTAGCTACTGTTAAAGTTAGATGTCCTCAAAATCTATACTTTTGGTGTAGGGGCAGAAGACTTAGATCAGTACATAGACTTTATAGAAGTTTTGAGATTGTAACAGTTGCAGCTGTGCTGTAGTTTGTGTGCGCTTTTAGGACCTCCTTGGTACTTTACTAATGAAATTTATTAATTTACATTACCTTGTCAAAAATAAAAAATAAAATTCAAGGTGCTGCTTATCTTTTGCATCTGCTTGTACTACATCTTCTCATTGAAATGTTCCGAATAAAGGTATAAATTTCAGAATCATGTTCTCGGGGGGACACAACATAGTGCTGCTTAAAGGAGAAACATCAGCAAATGCTAAATTTTCTGTTCAAATTCAATAACACCCTACTTGTATCTCCCTCTTATCCTCTGACTGTTTCTATGCTTGGAGAATTTGCTCAGAGACTAATTAAGAGATAGGCAGGTGCTGGAACAGGGCACTCTGAGATGCCCCTTTACTTGAAATTTCAGAATTTTACCTATAACCATGATACCCACGATTTGTCTGTCTCTACAGGTTAAACCATCTGATGTCCACGTATACACCTGTTATGAATTTTAAGTTTTGGGGAAGCATAAGAAGCATTTGAAGTTATTGTATGATCTTAATGTATGAAATGTATTGTATGTTTT
>QJPP01006349.1:0-35143 GCA_003996215.1 Jaltomata sinuosa
TAATAATAATTTTAACATAACTAAATTTACTATATACGTTAAAATAATACAATGTATAAAAACCTTATAAAATAAATACATATACCATTATATCGTAACAAAAATATTTTCCATAAACCTTTAAAATATTTTAAAAAGGTAATAATAATATAACTTCTTTACCAAATTCAACTTCTAAATAAAATATTTTCAAATGCACGCGATATTAATAAAATTCTTAAATTTAAGTTCGCAACTCACCATCGCACGATTTTGATACTCAAGAACTCTCTCGGAATCCTCCCTTATGTTTTCTCACTGTTTCAGAACTGAAATGGCATTTTAAAACGTGAAGTTGAGGCTTAAATCGAGTTTGACCCGACCCGGTTCGCGACCCGGTTCGCAACCCGTTTTCTGCCAAACAGTCCGCGGTAAAACAGTCATAACTTTTTACTCCGAGATCAGTTGGACGTGAGGTTTTGTGCGTTGGAAACTAGAATTGTAGACCTTCGATTTGGTATTTTGGGGGACTTCTAACTCTTTATATATTGGTAGAAAAGCTCCAAGACATTTTACCCAAAGTTCAGGAGATTTATTAAAGAACTTACGATAACTTTTGCCGACTTGCTTGGCTTCAAAACTTATCATACGACCAAACAAATGGACCCGGCACCGAAATACCAGTCCCGACAAGCCTTAAGTTACTTGGGGCCGCTACAAACAAGCTCTAACGGCACAAGGAAAACGTCTACGTGGAAATGACCGGAAGAGTCATTACAAGGTTCTATTATGATTAGCTCGGGTATTACGCCTGGTACATGTTTAATTATGCTTTGTGTGTTGGTTCGATGAGTGGACCGGGTTTATTTCTTGTAATGTAATTACTATATATTGGTCCTTGACTGGATGGGTTATTGTGTTTAAATATTAGAATGGTTCTTGTGTAGACTACAATTGCATGTTAAACAATGTAGACGATATCCTAGGGATCCTTGGGTGGTCATGGTTAGTTGAAACGGTGTGGAGTCGCATATATTATTGTTGTTGTGATTTTGGACATGTCTCATGTAGTTGTTAAGTCAGGTTGATGACTGAGAGTCTTGTTTATATTCACTGACTTGGGTTATGCATGTTTTGTTTGATTTTACTATGTTATAGTTATGTGCTCATATTTTGTATATTTGGAGCTGATCGATGATCCTACTAGTACACTATTTTTTTTTGTGTACTGATACTGCACTTGCTCTTCTTTTGTTGAGTACAGGGCATATTCCGGCGGCGGTAGCGCGACCTCAACTTTGACACAGATGTTTCCTGAATCTAAGGGTGAACTGCTTCTTTTTGGCTACCATGGATTCATCTACTCTTTCTAGTCCATTGCTCGGACTTAGATTCCTTTTTGGTTGGGGTTGCATCACTATATTCTAGACTATGTTAGATATTTTGGTACACGACTTTCAAATTCTAGGGGTTATTTTTGCAAGAATTTTTATCATTTACTTTTAGTTATGAATCTTGCTTTTAATTAATGCAAAATGGTTTTAGTTGCTTGGTTTTGATAAGTATTGACTTGGGTACTTGGTTCACTCACTGCGGGTTTAGGGTGGGTACCACTCGTGGAGGTTTAGGTCATGTCAAAGATGGTATCAGAGCCCTAGGTTTGTTGATCTCATCGTACCAAAATGGGTCCAGTAAAGTCTTGCGAAATAATACAGAGACGTCTGTACTTTTCTTTAAGAAGCTACAGGACTTTAGGAAACTATCTATTCTTTCTTCCTTCATTCTATAACTTGATTCCAATTGGTATCTGGCGATCCAAATTGGTATCTAACTTCCTTCATTCTTTTGTCCACAGATGGTTAACACCATATGAAATAGAGAAAGGGGAGCAACTCCAGCTGAGGAACCGGCGGTTCGAGGGCGAGGGATAGGCAAGGGCAGGGACAGAGAGAGAGCAACACCCTCCAGGGGTGGAGCACAGGCAGCTGCTAAGCAGAGGGCGGTGAACCCTCCCCTACCCTAGGATCATGTTGAGGATTAAGTTGAGATAGTACATGATGATGGCGCAAAACCAGAGGTGGTAGCACCAGTTTGAGGTGCAAGGCTTCCCCTTATGTCGTCTGAGGTTATTCAGCAGGTACTGGCATTCCTGAGTTGATTGGTGGGTACTAGAGCCACTACCACTATGTCGGATACTCAGGTTCTGGGTGTCCATATCGCTATTGCTATAGCCCCAGGATGGATGAAGCTTCGAGTACAGATGCATTCTTCTGTCCGGTATTAGGCACTGTCATGACCAGGACTGAGCATGATCTGTTGACCAAGTTCTTAAAACTGAAACCTCCGTTGTTTCATGGTACAGAGAATGATGATGTTTTTGAGTTTATTCTTGATTGTTATGAGAGGTTGCATAAGTTAGGTATTGTACAGCAACATGGGGTGGATTTTGTGACTTTTCAGTTGTAGGGTGATGCCAAGCAGTGGTGGAGAGCTCATGTAGAGTGTCGATCCTCAGCTTTGCCTCCGATGACTTGGGCTCAGTTTCATGCCCTAATTCTAGAAAAATATGTGCTCCGTACTCTTAAAGATCGCAAGAAGGACGAGTTTCTGGCCCTTGAGCAGGGCAGCATGTCTGTTGCAGCTTATAAGGCTAAGTTTCATGCCTTGTCTCGCTATACTACTCAACTATTAGGCATTGAGGAAGAGAGAATTTGTCTGTATGTTAACAGTCTGAATGCTGAGTTGCAGGTTATATTTGTTCATATGACTTTTGCAGGGAAGAGTTTTAATGAGGTAACTGACTATGTGAAGAAATTGGAGTGGGTTTAGCAAGTTGGTCAGGCTAAGGTATTATCTAAAAAGTCCCGAATGTGGGTAACTTTAGTGGTTCTTACTCCATAGGTCTCGTCCAGCAGAGTTATTTGGCTCGTCATTCTAGTCACCCCTACCAGCTTCTACAGGTGGTTATTCAAGGGCCAATCAATAGTTTTTAGCTCCTAGAGGCCAGGGGGCTTCTTATTCTTCTGGCATCGAGGATTTTTTCATTGTGGTGATCTGGGTCATTTTAAGAGGGAATGCCCTATCAAACAGGCAGGTAATCAGGTGCAGCAGCAGACTAAGGTTGTAGTCCCAGCAGGTGGAGGTGGAAATGTCAGGGGATGCCCAGAGGGTGGGTGAGGTAATAATCAGGGAGGCCATGGAAACAGAGGTAACGGTAATGCAGGGAGGGGAGTGGCACAGCCAGCTAGAAAGGTTGCTCGAATTGATGATAGAGCTTATTGTTATGCCTTATTATTATACCACAATTAAGGCCAACTAGCATTTGATCACCCTTTTCACATGATAATGTATTTTCATTCAACCCATAAGCATATGGACACTTTTAGAAATGACATTATCAACACACAAGAAAGATCCACTAGGCTCACCACATCGTAAAGGCTCATTAAGCTCACACAAAGATAAGTTATCACTCACACTCAATGGGCTACTAGCCACACAATGATCCTCTAAGTTCAAGAAAAGAGTGTAAGGATTAGCTTTGTTACCTTGTAGCTCATAAGAAGGATCACCTTCACCTTGGCTATCAACATTGTAGCAAACTTGATCTTTTGGGAAGCTCTCAACTACCTCAAGTTGTTTCATATTTTGAGGTTCATCATTGGGCTTACTTCCAAGAATACCTACACAATCATCAACACAACTAGAGATACAAGAAAAGTTACATGAGTTAGGATTAGGTCGTGATAACCCTCTCATATCACTCCTCACAACCTCTCATTTTTCCACTCTAGAGTTGTCACTTTCCACACCCTTACTCTTCTCAATCTTTTCTCTCTCAATTTCATTAGAGTTAGGACAAGTGACAAGTATCCCTTGATAAGGGTTAGAAGGTCCCTTCAACTCAAGTTTCCACTTTGGCGCACAAGAAGTAGATAATTTGAATTCTATGTTTGACTGCTTAGTGTCGACCTCACAAGGAGTAGCTTGCCTTGCTTCCAAAGGCAACTCCTTAGGTTCATCTTTATAGGAGTGGTTTTCCTCATGCTCTTTTGTAAATCCCTGGGCTTAAGATTGGCAGCCCATCAACAAACTCGGTCTAATTTACTTTGCATGTAAGACCTTCTTTCTTTATTGCTTAAGGATTCACGATCCCTTACCGGAAGGGGCTTATTTGATTTCCCTTCTCTAGGAGGCATTGGTTGGAAGAGATGTTCTCCTTTGTAGTCCATGATATACTTGTACCAATCCTTCACATATGGGATCCTATGATTTTTTAACCAAGCATATCCCAAACGTATGTTACAAGTATCCATCCAGCCTATATCACACCAAACCTCCTCTTGGTAGCTCTTAAGAAAAATGGGTACCTTTACTTGTTGATTAACCCAAACTCCCCTCTCATCAAGGATAGGGATTTGAGTTCAAAGTAAAGGTAGCCTAAGATATTCCACCACCTCACGGGATATGACATTAGCAAAACTTTGATCATCAAGTACAAGACCAAATCCCGTGACCCCATTTATATTTACTTTTGTTCCAAGAGTTCGCCTCTCCGGGTCATGCCTATCTTGGAACCTTGAATTCACTCTACTTCCTCTAACACCATTTTTATAGTATGTATAAGACACATGGGTATTAGGACAAGAATCACACATCATTGTATTTTGGGAAGTAGGAAATGTACCTCTTCTATGGTCCACATGATGCCTTTGAATTGGTACCAACCATACATCCCTTCCTTCTCTTTTAGGATAGGAAGTCGCACAAGATGATGAAGGACAGTCAACCTCACAACTTCCATCTTCATCAAAAATTTCCTCAAAGGATTCACAAGACATACGGAAGGAAGCATTGTACCGCACATCGCCATTATATTCACGGTGTGTAGTTTGAGAACCCTCACCATCATTAGAGGACTCATAATAAAGTTCTTCTACTCCTTCATCTTCATCATATGATCTATGAACACTTGCTTTATATTCGCCTTTGGAGTAGTAGTACTCATCACCATGTTGTCCATGGTCACACGAACTATCATAGCCCTCATTGGCTCTATCATATTCGAAGGCATAGCCCTTGTTGGCTCCATCATAGCCTTCATAGGCCTCACTATTAGAATCATAGCCTCCATTGCTACAAGCATAGATTTCCATGTCATCATCACAAGTATCCGAGGCTACAGATGACATGATGCTTATATCTCCTTGTATACCTGTTAAAACTCAACAATTAAGTTAGTAGCAAAATTCCTCACGTCTCTCATATTTAGACAAATCACCTTCCTAGAGTGTCGTTCCCAAAGATGATAGAGAACTACCTTTGTCCAATTAATTCACAAGGTTTCTAATTCTTTGTGGAAGAATATATTCTTGTTACTTGAAATACAGACGACTCAAATTCAAACGGAAGGATCCAAGAAATGATCAACGAGTTTTTAAAATGAGAAAAACTAGAAGGAATTAGCACGAAATGAAATACGGATACAAGAACTAATCAACAACTAAGTAGATTAATTACTTGTTGATAATTAGCTTTAAGAATCAAGAGAGGTGAATTAGAATCAAGGAAATGGAACTAGGAAGTTAAAACCTGATATTCGTTGGAGAAAATTAAAGTTTGCAAATGTTTTGCACCTTCCATTGTGCTCCTTGCACGTCATTTCGCACATGAAACCAATAGTTCAACACTTGAGGTACAAAATCCATGTGCCAAATGCACTAGGCATTGTGCCCGTCACACATCACTTTGCACAGCCCCAAAATAGACACTTGGAGCTTTCGAATTTTGCACTTTCTTTTTATTTTTCTTGAACTTTTTCTCCTAGTACTTGCCCCTTTTGATAAATTTCATTTTGTACTAACAAAAGTACTCTTTCTTTTCCTTTTTCCCTTGGATCAAACACACCTTTTTGAGATTATTCTGCTTCAAGACTTGAAGAACACCAAGAACAATATGAATTTCAAATTTCCAAAACTTCTTCAATTTAGCTCGGATTGACCTTAAATTTGAAACGTAGCCTCTCCTCGATGTAGAGAACAAAGTCCAGTAAAAATTAGAATATATTACCACCAAAATCGAAGAGACCAATTTCAATGTTCTTCAAAAGTTTCAAATCCAAAAATGGTAGAAGTTTCAATTTAGCTCCAATTTCTTCTAAATTTGAGATTCGAACTCCTTATAGTGAGGAGATCAAATCCCAATAACTTTGAATCTTCAAATCAACCCAGATCTTCAAACCCCTCTTGCTTGTTCTTCAAGTTCTTCAACCCAATAATGGCAAAAATCTCAAATCAACTCCAAACAAGGTAAATCTCAGATCTAGACTCAATAAACACTAGAGAACACAAATCTAGTGTCAGAAACACAAAAAAAACACAAAATCAAAATAAATTTTTTTGAATTTTTTTCAAAATGTTTTTCAACCAATTTTTTTTTAAATTTTCAGATTTATGAACCTAGGATTAAGAATTGTGGGAACAATCTTTTAGCCTAAACTCTGATACCAAATGATAAAATCTCGATTAGAGAGACTGATTGAAATCCAAATGCGAAAATTAAATAAGCAAAAGATATGTGGATTAAAGACAATTAACTAAGTTTATGGGTAACAAAGGACTTAGATATCTTCACCTCCCAATTGAACTTGTTCAACAAATAATAATCCCTCAATCAAACAAAAAGACAAACAAATGAATCCACAAATGGATGACTCTATGATTAATTAAGCAAAGAAGTTAACAAGCAATCAAAGAAATTCACCCCTAATCACTCAACTAACTATTAGGAATCCACCTAATAGACTATTAGGAATTTACCCAATAAATTTCTACAACTAGAGAACTAGATTGGGAATCCACCCAAAACTACAAGCTAACAATAGCAACTAGAAGCTTTCAAAGCAATTCAATATTTATCAAAATCTAAGAAATATAAATGACTAAGGCATGTATTTATAGTATTTTCCTTGTACAATTAAAGGCCCAAAAGTGACCTTCAAAGACTCTAAACTTGTCATGGTCAAAATGGTGTGCCAAACGCACAAGGCATTATGCCCAACACACATGTTGTGCAAAGTCCTTGTGTGAAACACACCAGGGGAAGTGCCCAATGCACCTCTGGTCGTACATTAAGGCAGAATCTCTGTTTAGCCTCTTCTTTGCTCCATGCGATCATCCAGAAGTCGTAGATCCTTGATCTACGTTCTTTAATGATCTCCAAAGCCTCTTTCTTCATGAATATAGCTTGTAAGGCTTGGAATTCTTTGGCTTGCTTCACTTAGAGCGTAATAAGGCTCTTCTAAGCTCCCTTTTGTGATCCAAGGGTGGTGTGACTCGAATCCTCTTGTCTAGACCTTGAATTATAGGTCTAGCATGAATGTCGTTGGGTGATATCGTATCACCGTGTCAGCCACTATAGTGGGTGACACACTGCTATGGCGAAGCCATTATAGTGGAGAAATTTTAGCTATAGCAGGAGTCAAAGGCGGTCAACCCCCCTATAGCAGGCGTCTACCGCTACGGCGGTGCCACTATAGCGGGATTGGGCCGCTAAAGTGGGATAAATCACTGTAAATGCAGAAACTTTCCCAAAAATATTCATTATTTCTCAAGAATATTTTGGGAAAGGGCAGAGGCAATTTGGGGTTTTTTCCATGAGTTTTCTATCAAGATTCTTCGTAAAGGTAAGTAAGTTGTTCCCCTAATCTAGTACTTCAATTATATACCTTAGAATTGATAGTTAAGGGCCTTGGGGAGGGTTTGGCTTGACCTACGATGAAAAAATCTAGTATAACAAGGATTTTTGGGTGTAGAAACCTTGATTTTTGTTATAAACTATTTAATTCATGATTTTAATATCGTAATTTTCTAATATAACCATAATATTTGTAGTTCTAGGCAAATTATTGGTGGAAAGGCCCTAGGTTGGGTGGAGTGATCATAAGTTTGGCTTGAGATTTGGGATTAGGATATAATCCAAAATTATTAGGCCATTTGGTTTGATTTTTGTGCTATGTATATGTTTTAGACCAAGATCAAGCTAGAACTTCAAAAAAATGGGAAAGCTCCAGTCCAGTAGAGCATTCAGGCTTGATTCGAGGTAGTGATGGTTGAATTATTTCCCAGATTACATTATGTGTGCATGTGAACTGTTTCATTAGTATTGCTTGTATATTACGTGGTTTAGGGATAAATAAATGAATGTTATTGATATTCGGTTGACAATCTCATAAAATGAAATGTTTTAATTACTTGTTGGTTTTACAAGTGTGAGTTATTTTTCATTGTGATTATGATTGTGGTGATGTATGTGACTTTAGGTTGGCTCGGGTACCATGTCTGGTACAGTTCTTTGGTTGGCTCAAGTACCACATCTGGTACGGGATATCTATCGATTGCCTTGGGTACCATGCCTGGTACAGGTTCTATTATGGTTGGCTCAGGTACCACGCTCGGTACATGTTTGGTTATGCTTTATGTGTTGGTTTCATGAGTGGACCGAGTTTATTTCTTGTGATGTAATTACTACATATTGGTCCATGAGTGGTCGGGTTGTTGTGTTTAAATGTTGGAATGGTTCTTGTGTAGACATGTTAAACACTATAGACAATGTCCTAGGGATCCTTGGGTGGTATGGGTTATTTGAAAGGGTGTGGAGTCACATATATTGTTGTTGTGATTTTGGACATGTCTCATGTAGTTGTTAAGTCAGGTTGATGATTGAGAGTCTTGTTTATATTCACTGACTTGAGTTATGCATGTTTTGTCCGGTTTACTACTTTGTAGTTATGTGTTCATATTTCATATATTTGGAGCTGGCCGAGATCCTACCAGTACACTATTATTTTTGTGTACTGATACTGCACTTGCTTTTCTTTTATTGAGTACAGGGCATATTTCGGTGGTGGCTGCGCGACCTCACTTGTTACACAGACATTTCCTGAATCTAAGGGTGAGCTGCTTTTTCTGGGCTTCCATGGATTCATCTACTCTTTTTAGTCCATTGCTCGAACTTAGATTCCTTTTTGGTTGGGCTTTCATCCCGTATTCTAGACTATGTTAGATATTTTGATACACGACTTTTAGATTCTAGGGGTTATTTTTGCAAAAAATTTTATCATTTACTTTTAGTTATGAATCTTGGTTTTAATTAATGCAAACTAGTTTTAGTTGCTTAGTTTTGATATGTGTTAACTTGGGTACTTGATTTTCTCACCGGGGATTTAGGGTGGGTGTCACTCACGGTGGCTTAGATCATGACACCAACACTAGCATTTTAATCGTTATGTAACCGACCTATGAATGACGTCAGACGTTATTTCTTTTCTTATTAATGTTATTTAATTAATCATATTTATCACGAATTATTAAGGGTTTAGCGCTTAGCAATCAACTCCTGAGGAGCTATCCTATAAAGGTTGTACGGTCACCATCTTGTAACATATCAAATTATTTCTATCTAATACTAATACTTACTTTTCAGCAATATAACTCTAATTCTATCAGTGTTCATCTAACTCTATCAGATATATCTAGGTCACAAATATCATTAGGCTCAGGCCAATACAAGCTACGTCTTCTTTATTTTTCAATTACTTTATTTCTATTTTGCTTATTGCATTGCTTATTTTCACTATATTTGATCAAATAAATTTACATATTCTTTAAACCTTACGTACAAATTTAACTGTACCTTTTTTAGGGTAAACAATTATGCTTAAAGATAAATAAATTGTGCACATTCAGGTGTTGAAAAACTAACAGTCTTACTTATTCAGTGATCAAATTTATAGACAACATCCTAATCATTCAAATATACATTCAAATTTAAATATTTTAATCTTAATGAAAACAAATGTGGTCTTAAAACCAATTTGATTTTTTTTTAAACCCTTGGACTTAAAAGCGCTTTTGAAGTGCTGGAGCTAAATTTTAAAAAAAGCAGCAGTTGCATGATTTAAAAAAGAAACAGTGGCATGTGTTTGACTAGAAATGTTAAAAGTCAAAATAAGCAGTGTTAGGTAAAAAAAAATGAGTAAGATGTCCTTAAATCTGTTTGCACTAAAATGAATTGATTATTGCTAAATTTTTATTCTAAAATGATTTTAGTACAAGTTAATGTATCTTTTAATTTATTTTAACCTATAAATTTATAAGATAAAATTATTTAGTTTATAGTAAGTTTTTTTCCCTTCACCAGATTATCAACGGAGTATATTATATAGAGTATTCTTGTGAAAGAAAAAGCATATATTACCAGTCATAAGCATGGTGTACAACTTGTTGTTAAGGTAAATCCTAATTTAAGCATGTAAATTGTGTAAAATGAAAGCATCTTTTTTTGCTAAATATTTTTGCCTTTTTCTGTCAACAACCGAAAGCATTTTCAAAAGAGAAAATGACATTTTTAGTTTCTCAATTATCGTGTTATTGCAATTTGGTCCTTATGATATTTGACTAATCACTTCTAACCTTCAATTAAATAATGTGTGCTATTTTGATCTGATGATTAACAGATAACTGTTAGCAAGGGCACTTTGAACATTTAAGAAACTATATTTTTGCAATATATAATTGTCAAAAAAAGCACTACTACTGCATACCCTAATACTGCACATATTTTCTTGCCCACAGAATATTGAAGATAATGATCAAATAGAAGATAAGGAGAGTGTACGTTAGCTGATTCTGTTAGAATTAGTAGAGTTAGAGTTAGCCTATGCTTTGCCTCTGTAATTGTACTAGTTTTCTAGTAGTAGTAAACATCTACTTGTATATATAGTTGCCTAGTGATACAACTCTAAGTCTTCAATATTGGCATAGCTAGGACTCTTGTAAGTACTCTAGGACTCTACAACTACATTGTATTCAACTCCTATAAGTAGGAGCATATACTCGACTCCTTAATTATTAGAAATATACTTTGATTCTCTTCACTGTGCTTGAGAATTCTACATGGTATCATAGCTTTAAGCTCTTTTCGCTGATTAAGTATTAAAACCAAAACTGAACATCTGAAATCCTGAAATGGCTCCTTCTACATCCTCTACCAATTCACTTTCTACTTTTTCTCTTCACCACCTTATTGCTTCATGTTCTATTAAACTTAAGCCAACAAATTATCTCATATGGAGGACACAAATAATGCAATTGATCCAAGTCATGAGATTAACTTATCTCATCAAGGAGAAGGAACCAACTGTGAATGAGCCAACTATTGGCAAGGCTGCTGAGAAAGTTGTGGTCACAGGTACTGAGAAAGATGAAGAAGATAGTAAAAATGCTGATGACTGGGAAGAGAAAGATGTATTGTTGAGGAGCTGAATCTCAGGTACCTTGACAGAAGAAAGCATGTACCTCATAGTAGGTTGCTTCACTGCCTAGGAGATTTGGGAATGCTTAGAAGAAGCCTAACTTCAAGCAACAAAGGACAAGGAATTTCAGCTCAAACAACAATTGCAGAGTGTTAGGCTGGGAAACAAGAAGGTTTATGAATATATTAAAAAGTTCAAAGGCATCTGTGATGGTCTTGTATCTATACACAAGCATGTTGATGAGGATAGTAAAGTTATCAACTTTCCTAAAGGCTTAGGTCTCAAATACAAGATATTCAGGACTGTCATGTTAAGTAAGGCACCCTATCCTACACTAAATCAGTTTGTCAATGCACTCAGGGGTTTTGACATGAGGGAGGATGAAGAAGAGGTGCCACATCAAAACTCCAACATGGCATTCTCTGTTGTCTCTAGTCAAAGAGGCAGAGGAAGAGGAAATAATAACATTAACTCCAGAGGAAGGGGTTTTAGACCTGTTGCATCATATAATCAGACTAACCAAAGCCATCAGGGTGGAAATCATAATGGAAATCAGAATAAGGAGAAGAATGCAACTGAGTCATGTCAAATTTGTGGTAGGAATAACCACACTGCTCTTAAGTGTTTTTACATGTGGGACTATTCTTACCAGGCTGCAGATGAACTTCCACAAGCACTTGTTGCTGTGAATTTGCAGAATACATCAAGGGGTGATGATACTTTGTATGTGGACTCAGGTGCTACTAGTCACATGACAAACAACTCAGGTATTCTATCTGATCTTAAACACTATAGAGGTTTTGATAATATCATTGTTGGAAATGGATTTCAGTTAGGTCTTACACATGTTAGAAATATAGTCATATCAGGGCTGAAATTACAAGAAGTTCTTGTAGTACCTAATATTGCTAAAAAAATTCTCTCAATTAGTAAAATTGCAAAAGATAATTCCTGCACTCTTGAATTTGATGAAACTGATTTTGTTGTAAAGGACAAGAAGACAAGGACACCACTGGACAAGGGATCTAAAAGAGATGGACTCTATGCCTTGGAATACAACAATCTCTATGCATTGACTGACACACAAGACTGGAAGACCTCAGATATCATTTGGCATAATAGATTAGGACATCCTAGTTTGAAGATTTTAAAGATTTTGAGTAGTAATAGTTGCATTAGTGTTAGTAGTTGGAATATAAATGCATCCTGTCTATTCTAGTTGCCAGTTGGGAAAAGGTTGTAAACTACCATTTGGCTTGAGGAATAAAATTGAGAAGGAACCTTTATTGAAAATTCATTGTGATATTTGTGGTCCTGCACCTGTTGAATCTACTCAACACATGAGATATTATGTAGTGTTTGTAGATGATAACACAAGATACACATGGCTTTATCCATTGAAAAAGAAATCTGAATTTTTTATGTATTTCTCAAGTTCCAGAAAATGGTAGAAAGGCAGTTCTCTAAAATTACTAAGATTTTTCAATGTGATGGAGGCGGTGAGTTCATCAAAACAGAATTCATTAAGCATCTAGAAAGTTGTGGTATTGTCAGACACATCTCTTGTCCTAATACACCTTAACAGAATGGAATTTCTGAAAGAAAACACAGGCACATAGTTGAGACTGGACTTACTATGCTACTTCATGCTAACTTACCTCTCGTTCTATGGGTAGAGGCCTTCTTAATTGTTGTGTTCCTCATTAATAGACTGGCTTCCGCAGTACTGAAAATGGTAAGTCCTTTCGTCAAGTTATATGATGCGCAACCTGACTATAACAGTTTGAAGGTGTTTGGATGTAGATGTTTTCCATACATTAAGGGTGATACCAAGCTTAGCCCTACGTCTTATCCATGTGTTTTATAGGATACAGCAGTCTACATAAAGGATATAGATGTTATCATCCTCCAACAAGGATAGTCTATGTGTCAAGGCATGTCATTTTTTATGATTGTACGTTACCTTATGTACAACCAATACAGTCTCAAGCTAAAGTTGATGTCTCACCTCACCTAGCTACCTTTGTTGAGTTTTTTACTAACTTGCAGGCACATGATTCTGATAAAGTCTCTCCAGGGGAAGTGTTGCCAGCTGTGGTGAATCAAGCTACTCAACCAACTGTTGAGGATCAAGCTACTCATGTAGTTTATCAACCAGCACCTGCTGAGCCTGTGTTGCCAACTGTTGCTAACCAAACAACACCAGTTGAGCCTGTTTTAGCCACTCTTGTTGATAATGACAGTGATTCTAGTTCCATATTTGCAACTGAGTCTTTTGAAATGCTTGACATCTCAAATGCTGAAGCAATAGGAGATGCTTCTGAGCCACCTAGGATTCCACAGCCTGCATCACCCTCAGTGTCTAATCCACAAGATGATAGTGCAGGTGCAACACCTATAGAAGATAGTGCAGCACAGATATCACCAGAACCACAAAGGCATCACATGATCACCAGATACAAGGCAAAATCAGCTACTTTACCTCACCTCTCTCTTGTTGCAAGCAAAGAAGAGATCATGAGAGAACCAAAATAAACAAATGAAGCACTGAAGTCACCACATTGGTTTGCAGCTATGCAGGATGAGATAAATGCTCTACACAACAACAAGACCTGGATACTAGTACCTAAATATGCAGGTATAAACTTGGTTGGCTCCAAATGGGTGTTTAAGACTAAATTACTGGTAAATGGAGCAGTTGACAGATACAAAGAAAGGCTTGTTGATAGGGGTTTCTCTCAGGTTGAAGGAATAGACTTTGAAGAAATATCCAGTCCTGTGGTTAAGGCTACAACCATTAGAGTGGTTCTGTCAGTAGATGTTGCTTCAAAATGGCATATCAAACAACTTGATGTCAAAAATGCATTTCTACATGGCCACTTGCAAGAAGAAGTATACATGAGTCAACCTCCAGGATTCATTGACCCTAGGTATCCAACTCATTTGTTTGTTAAAGAAGGCATTGTATGGTCTTAAACATGAACCTAGAGCTTGGTTTGACAGATTCAGTATGTATTTGCTTCACCTTGGTTTCACTTGTAGTAAGGTAGATCCCTCTTTGTTTACTTTACGTAGTAACAGAGGGACTATCTTATTATTACTATATGTGGATGATATAATTATCACAGGAAGTGATCAAAAGCATGTCTCAGAGGTGGTTGCTAAACTTGGGAGAGAATTCTCTATGAAAGATCTTGGTCCTTTACATTTATTTCTTGGAATTGAGGTCAAGTACTTCCCAGGTGGACTTGACTTGAGTTAGGGGAAGTATGCTACTAAGTTGCTTAATAGGACTGATATGACCCAGGCAAAATCAATGAACACACCTCTTGCACAGAAACATGGCTTACATGAAGCTGCTGGAAGCCCTACTGATGCATCTATGTATAGAAGGATTGTGGGAAGTCTTCAGTATTTGACACTCACAAGGCCTGACATCACTCATGCAGTAAATCTAGCTAGTCAATTCATGCAGAGTCCAAATAGTGAACATCTTCAAGGTGTTAAAAGGATCCTCAAGTACATCAAAGGAACATTACATCATGGGCTCGGAATTATCTCACAATCACCCTGCAGGTTATATGGCTATTCGGATGCTGATTGGGGAGGCTGCGCTACAACTAGGAGGTCAACTATTACAGCATCTACTTAGGTGCAAATTGTATCTCTTGGACCTCTAAGAAACAAACCACAGTGGGCAAGGTCCAGTGCTGAAGATGAATATAGAGCCTTAGCTTCTACTACAGCTGAGATGACATGAATTCTTTACCTCCTTCATGACATTGGAGTATATCTCAAGACGGTGCCTATATTGTATTGTGACAATTTAAGTGCCTTATACCTGACAGTTAATCCAGTGATGCATGACAGAACAAAGCATGTAGAAATGGACTACCATTTTGTTCGAGTAAAAGTGGCCAGAGGACAGCTACTCACACAGTTTGTAAGGTCGAGAGATCAGCTAGCTGACATTCACACAAAGGCCTTGACGAAGCAGGTGTTTGCTGAATTTCAAAAGCAAGCTAGGAGTGAGTGTTCCACCACTCACTAGCTTGAGGGGAAGTGTTGAAGATAATGATCAAATAGAAGATAAGGAGAGTGTACGTTAGCTGATTCTGTTAGAATTAGTAGAGTTAGAGTTAGCCTATGCTTTGCCTCTATAATTGTACTAGTTTTCTAGTAGTAGTAAACAGCTACTTGTATATGTAGTTGTCTAGTGATACAACTCTAAGTCTTCAATATTGGCATAGCTAGGATTCTTGTAAGTAGTCTAGGACTCTACAACTACATTGTATTCAACTCCTATAAGTAGGAGCATGTACTCGACTCCTTAATTATCAGAAATATACTTTGATTCTCTTCACTGTGCTTGAGAATTCTACAAGAAGTCCTCGATAATCCTTGTTCAATTACAGTGATGAAATTACATTCTAAAAGAGGATTACGCTTCACCATATTATGGAATCGTATTTTAAAAGTGGATTACGCTTTACCCATTGAGCTTAAAATTATCATTCTATTTAATTTGATTAAATCTGTCAACCATTAGATCAAAATAGCATGTATTATTTAATTGAAGGTTAAAAATACTTAATCAAATTTAAAAAAAATTAAAATTACAATAACACATAACTCAAGGGCTAAAAGCACCATTTCCCCTTTTTAAAATCTTTGAAAATTTCACTAATTACTGGAATGTGATTCAAAAGAAAAGTTGAAGACATCTTCTCAAATATGAGTGCGCCCACCTGAAAGCAATCGAGGAAGGGATAAATTTGTAATTTAGTTGGTTAAACTTTGACAAATAGCTTGCGCCTGAGTGGGTGTTTGAATTGGCTGAAAAATTGATTAAATTTAAAAGTATTTTTAAATTTAATATGTTTAAATTGTTTTAAAAATTGCTTTAAAGTCAAGTATTTTTAAGCTAAAATATTTTTTAAAAAGTCAAAAATTATAACACAACTTATTATTTTTTTTACTTAAAAACACTTGGGGATTGTTTAGTTTGCCGACTAAGCTATTCTGGAATTATAATTTTGAGATTATAATTTTTGGATAAATTTATTTTACTTGAGAGTGGAATAAAATAATATCAAATTAAATGAGATAAAGTAAAATATTTCAGGATTACGTTTGAAATTAATTTATACTTTGTTGATCGAAAGTATATATTTTGTTTGGTTAAAAGTATAATTTATCAGAAAAAATTGTATCTTCAATCAAATAAAATATAAATTTAATGTCAAACTTAATTTTAAGATATTTCACCTTATCTCATCAACCAAAATCAATAATAATGTGTTGCGGTTGGAGGCTAGCTACAGTTAAAATATCTTCTTCTTTTCATTTTTTATTAAATTGAGGGTAGTTAAAGAAGAAACAGGGAAGGACATTATGAAGTGGGATAACGAATCTCACCGATAATTCAAATAGTTAATTAATTGAACTATTAAAATTAATAAGCTCGTGAGATATTTTGTAGTAACTGAACAGGTGGCGTTGGACTCCGGTAAACATCTGATAGCATCAGTTTCGCTTTCTGGGCGTTGACTTTAGCTGTGATTCGATTTAGATAAGTATCCCACCTAAAGTTGCTACTGCTGACTCCTTAAATTACTATCCTACCCATTCTTTTTATCAAAATTACTATCTTGCCAATTGTTCACATGTATTTCTTTCCGTTTGGAAAGTCACCTGCTAATTGGAATTGGTGTAATTACTACCCGTTTAGTTGGTTGCACAAGTGTAATCACATAATTATATTAAAATTTTAAAATAAAAGCTAATTATCAAAAACTAAAAATTTATACTAAACAAATAAGGCCTTTATAATTGATATTAAATTAAATATTTAATATATATATATATATATATATATATTATTTTTTGATATATATTAATTAATAAATATATATTCTTAATTAATTTATATTTTTTAAATTAGTATATTTTAATTAAATTAATCATACAAACTTAAAGTATGTGATTTCTAAAAACATCATGAAATGTATGTTTAACAAAAAGATTAATATTATAAATATAATATTATAAAATTATTAAAATATTTGACAAAAAAATAATCTATCAATTCTAACTAAAAAATGAATGACTTGCAATGTGAAATATCAAGTCAATACTAGTAAAACAAATAAATTGGAATTGAAAATATAACATAAGTTCAAAATTCTAAACAAAAAAATTAACATAATACTCTTATGTCAAATTTCAATATAACGTATCTAAATATGATTTAAAAGAAAAGGAAAACCTAAGTATATAACATTATTCAACAGTAAATTCTACTTTAATTTAAAAATTAGAATACTAACTAAATTATGCTAAATGAAAAAAATAAATATAAAATAGATAATACAAATAATTACATGGAATCACAAAAAGTCAAGATTTGAAAATGAGAAGGAAATGAAATATAAATAATATAAAATAAAAAATATATTTTTTAAAATTATTAGAATAATAAAAATAAAAAAGAATTTAAAATAATAGAAATAAAAAATAAATTAAAATGAAAAAATAGAAATATAAATAAAAAGACGAAATTAGAAAGTAATCAGCTTGTAATTACACCATGTAATTACCAGCAATTCACAGTTCCCCCTGTGAATTGGAGAGTGTAATTACCCCTGTCAATTACACCCAATTACCTGCTGATCAAGTAATTACTTGTTCAACCAAACATGTCAAACTATATAATTACATCCAATTACACCAAATTCAATTACCAGGGTGGCTTTCCAAACAAGCCCTTAATGGATTTTGGAAATCTCTAAACCCCATCACTTATTTGCACAAAAACTAATATGTCAATTTTTTAGTTTTTCATTTTTGGTGATTTACTCTAATTTAATACTAATAAGAATAATCAAATATCTTGCTCCATTTAAACTAGTACTATCTCTAAGACTATAAAAGTTATATAATTATGTATAATAAATACAAAAAAAAAATAGTATAGTAGTATTTCCTAATTGAAGACAAAAATTAACGTGTTTTACATAAGTATTCAAAACATTTAAATTAAGTGCAGTTGAAAATAGAAATTACTTAACAACTGATGAACAGACTATATTTCACAACTATATAAGAAAATAAATAGATCACATATTAAATATAGGAATTAAACGAAGAAAGCTCATAAGGCCGCAGCATATAATAATAGATCACATATTAAATATAGGAATTAAACGAAGAAAGCTCATAAGGCCGCAGCATATAATAACGAGGAAATTTCACAAATAGCAAATTTGAGCCCATAATTAAGAAAGATATAGCAATCTTTTTAAAATTACAAGAGACAATAATTTAAATGGCAAAATATTGCTATTTTTATTGTATTTAATGGTAGGAATTAATTAGTCAAATACAAATACATATTGAGGTGGAAGAGTTATTTTAGGTGACTGTTACCATTTTAAAAGGAAAGGTTCTTTAATGATTTTTATTCATTCCATAAATTATGGGCATGATCTGCATTTAGGAGATTCCATTCCAAAAGGGGAATTTGGAGGAAAACTATTCAAAAAATTGTTGAACTTGAATCTGAATTTTGAATTCTTCCATCAAATTATAGATTTCGAGTTTCATCGTTCAAATACAAATCGAGAAAAACTTTCAAGATGTAGAGAACAAGATATATTTGCAATCTATATTATAATACAAATACATTTCATATGTTTGTGTGTTGAGTAGTTATCCCGGAGACTCAGCCAAACACATACAAATACATTTGAGTTTTACAAAAAAATGTGTCTGTCAGAATACAAATAATGCATATGCAAGAGCAACCTGAAAAAATATATTTGTATTTGTATTCTAATACAAATACATTTGATATGTTTGTATGTTAAATACTTATACCAGACCCAGTCAAACACATACAAATACATTTGAGTTTTTCAAAAAATTGTGTCTGCCAGAATACAAATAATACATATGTCAGAGCAACCTAGAAAAATGTATTTATCTCTGTATTTTAATGCAAATATATTTCATATGTTTGTATGTTAAGTACTTATACCAGACCCATCCAAACACAT
Organism: Jaltomata sinuosa; assembly: GCA_003996215.1. NCBI lineage: Eukaryota > Viridiplantae > Streptophyta > Magnoliopsida > Solanales > Solanaceae > Jaltomata > Jaltomata sinuosa. Next base: position 19,351 of record QJPP01006349.1, read on the forward strand.
ACAAATACATTTGAGTTTTCAAAAATTGAATTTGCTAGAACAACCAATAAAATGTATTTTTATTTGTATTTGAATACAAATACATTTGATATGTTTGTGTGTTAAGTACTTATACCAGATACTCAGTCAAACACATATAAATACATTTGAATTTCAAAAAAATTGTGTTGATACATATGCAATAGCAGTCAGAAAGACACTTGAATTTGTATTTGTCTAGAGAATGTATATACATTCTCGTGTGGGGAGGTAGAACAACATGTATTTGTGTTGAATCGATGAAATACAAATACAATAAATTTCTGTACAAAATACAAATCCACTATCTTCTCCACCAGATTCAAATTCATAAGCTTTTTCCGTCTCTGTAGTCTTCACAGAATCAGAGCTCTCTAACAATGGCGATTCAAAGGCTACTATTCTTTCTACTAGTCTCATCTCTGACCCTTTTAGCACAATCACGCAGCGACACAAATCACGTGTACTCACCTTGTGCTGACGCAAAAGTGCAGAGATCGGATGGGTTTAGCTTTGGAATAGTATTTGCTCCAAGAACATCATTCTTCATAAATTGAAATCGTGGAAAAATCAATTTTGAGTTTTGAATGTAATGACGAGAATATAGGGATTGTGGGGAGAGGTTTGATTGAAAAGGAAGGTGGATATTGATTTGGGCTATTTTAGGAAGGGAATCAACTCTTCTAATTGTATTTGAAGTTATGAGTGAGCTTGATCAAAATATTGTTATATTATTGTGGACAATAAATTTTTTGAAAATGTTACTATAATTTATAATTAGGAGCTTAAGTATGTCATGCCACATAATTTTCTCTATAACGATTGAATGAACCATTTCGTAATATTTTAGGAGTTCTTTAACAAAAGAAGGAAGAAGAAAAGCAATGGTAGTATCACCAGATAAACTAATTAATTTTTTTTCCCAGCAAATCCAACAAAGTGAGTTTGCCTCAGATACCAATAAAATTGAGCAATTATTAGTTTGGTAAAATGTATATTTTAAAATTTTAAATTTAAAGTTGGAATATTTTATTGAAGTGGATTGTGAATTTATGTGATGATGCGGTGCTTTTTATGGGCTCACAGGATCATACATCGTATTCGGTCCTTTTTCAAAGATACCCACGTGAATTTGGATAAGAGATAAGAATAATGTTGGCCCAAGATTCTTACATTTACGGCCCATAAAGTAAAAATTTTTACGAATTTATGGGCCAAGTATACAAATAGCCATCAAGAAGAATCACCAATATGCATAAAATTAGACTCATATTTATAAGTGTAAACAACATAAAACACAGTAGTTTGGTCCCTAATTACGTTTTATCTCACTACTTTAAAATATTACATTTTTTTCGGTAATTTAAAAAAGGAAAGGCGTGTATCCTTTGTATTTTCGTGTACCCTGGATACATATAATCTCTTCATTAATGATAAATTTGTTTCTATTATGTCGCTTTAAAAGGAAATAACAGATTTACAATTAGTGAGGAGTAAATCACGCTTCAATCAAGGATACATGTTACCAACATCTCAAATAGCAGGTTGCAGTAGTATTTGGTACATGTTAACATGAATTAACCCTGGATACATGTTGTTGCTTACAATGTTATCCCTGGATACGTATTGCATTGTTTTGATTTGAAACTTTAAATTTACAAAAGTTACACATTTACAACTCAGATAGATATATGTATACTTGGATACATGAAAAATAACACTGGATACATGGTAACAAGTTGAGGATACACCTAATCAACAAATCACAAACCCAGATAACCAAATCCCCCAGGTTAACTCACATAATTGGATACATGTTAACAGGATCCCAACGACAAGTAACATTATTCTCGAATAGACTAATAATAATTGGCGTTGGATACATGTATTGTTGGATATATGTTACCTAGGATATATGAAAAGAAACGTTGATAACTGTGAGTCCTTAACTGAACTTTGCAATCTGAAACTTTAACTTTGGGGATTTTGTCATCTGGGTTTGAGTCCCTTGTTCTTGATTCCAAATTTTGGCGCAATTCATTCATTTTGACTTGATCGTTTCTAAACTATAGTATAAGTTGAAAATCGAATTTTACCAACCTCAACTATGGAAGATTTTGATCCAGTAGCGCCAATTTTTTTTTGAAAAGTGAAGGAAGATCGTGTGGAAGATGGAGTCCTTGCTTGAAGGCGTGATTTGGGGAAAATTTTTTGAGAAAGAGAAAAATCATTGCCTTTAGATACAGGTTGAGTGATTTTCGGTCCTTTTTTAGGGATTGTGGTGGATACAGTTTTTTAACCATGTAATTTCAATTTAATGGGATAAATGTAATTATTTTAAACTATTGGGATATTTAGTAATTAGGGTAAGGATGTTTGATTATTTATGTAGTTTTCTCTATTTATAAAACGTGAAAGGAAATTTCTATTTACCAAATATAATAAACTTTTTAAATAAAATATATACGAAATTTCGCTCAAGGCTTAGAAAGGTTGTGTATGAAAGCGTATAAAATTGGTATGAAATAGGTATATAACTGTATAAATTTTATATAAAGCTCATGTTAATTTTCTGAAAAATTGATGTTATTTCGTGTAAAAAATCTATATGAAATATGTATATAATTTATGAAAATTGAGCTAGAGCGAATCAAACCCCAAAATTGAGTGAGACGTAATTGATATATGAATCTAACTATTTGTTGAATAAATGACTCGACATATTTAATCTTTAATTAATTAAAATGTTTATTTTTTTACGTGGTCTACTGTCAACTGATCGATCAATTAGTTATGAAATACTATCAGCATATGTGTATTATCAACACAATTTCCTCTAAAATTTTAACAAATAAAATTTGTTAAAATATCTGATGAAAATAAAATGCGTTGACTTTTGACAAATTTAAATGACAAAGATCACTCATAAATATATTTAAAGAATTACTCTGAATCGGTCCCAAATAAAAGGAACCATTTTGTCATTTTCTCTTACTGCAACAGTTGTGGAGCTAATGGGATGGGGGTAGGGGTAGTAGGGGATTAGGGGGTGCGGGGTGAATTTTATTTTCAATAAAGAAGGCCAATTTTGAATCAAAAACTGTAAAAGTTGGTCCGTCGGTTACCGCTTTTCAATGAAACATTTTCTAACAATGTTATCAAATAGAAATTAGTGATGAGATACGGTAGATATTAGAGTTAGTTTTCTATATTCATATTTTATCCATCTTTGTCTATATTTTTATGGATTAAAATTAGATAGAAGTCCATAATTACCTATTTGAAATATAAGTGATCTAATTCATTAAAATATGAATTAAATGGATTAATTTTATAAATATAGACCGAAATTGTTAGCTCTGAATTCAATTAATATGGTAATATAATTAATTATTTTATTTATAAGGTAGTAACCGTTATATTACTAAATTTGCATGCATATCATAAAAACAGCGGATTTCGACAATTCTTTTGGTGATACCTTATATTAGTAGGGAGAAAGATGAGAATTTTCAAAGTTCAATGAGGCACCAATTGACTTTTCTTTGTTTTGTGCTTTTTTTGTTGTTTGAATCTACATTTGAGTTGAGTTGGGGAGAAAAAGTGGCTTTGTTTAAGATCCAAAGAGTGGCCTAGAACATCCAAAGATTGGTCTAGAAAGGCTGATCCATGCACAGAGTGGAAAGGTATTACTTGCAAGAATGATCGAATCACTGAAATCAACATATGTGGTTTTAGGCGTACTACAATTGGGAAAGATAATCCTCAATTCTCTGTTGCCGCCCTTCAAAACTTGACATTTTTGGAGAGATTTAATGCGTCGAATTTTGCACTTCCGGGACCTATTCCTGTATGGTTTGGATTTGGTGTTGCATCTTCTCTACAGATTCTTGATCTTAGGTTTTGTTCAATCACTGGGACTATTCCATCAAGTCTTGGCAATTTGGGTAATTTAGCTATCTTGTACTTGTCCAATAATGGTCTGACTGGTCCATTGCCATTGAGTTTGGGTCAATTGTCGAGTCTTGCGGTACTTGATCTTTCACACAATTCGCTCGCCGGGTCGATTCCTTCATTGTTTGGATCACTTGGGAACCTTATTATGCTTGATATGTCTTCAAATTATTTGACCGGGCCCATTCCTCCTGGCGTTGTGACACTACCTCATTTGCAATACTTGAATCTTTCTAATAACAGTTTCTCTTATTTGTCAAAAGATTAAACAGGACTAAGGAACTTGCCAGTTGGAAACAATTCTTCTGATATGTTATACCGTAGAATTTAATTCCCTTTAAAGTGAACTATATCAATCACTGATATGCTGCATTTATTTATTATAAAAATTAATCGTTCGGCCTTTGTTATTTCCACCAAAGTGCAATTTTTGGCTCATTAATACTTTCCCTTTCTTCTTCCTTCTTCTTCACTCTTCTTCTCTTCTTTCTTCTTTGTTGTTTTCCTTCTTCTCTGTGGTTAGAAACGTGAAAGAAAGCTTAAGACTCCATGTTCAACCATTAAACCTTCTTCAAAGTTTGATCCTAAAATTCGATGTGTCGCAACGTGAAGTGTTTCGAGTGAATAATATATTAAAGAGACTCGAAATATCGAGAGGATCTCATATCTAATATTTGGAATTGTTTAGAGGATATTTTGAGTTGGTCGGGATGAAAAAATTTCATTAGCCATTAAAGCTTCTTCAAAGTTGAATTTTAAAATTTGTCGTACCACAAACGTAAATCGTTTCGAGTGAATAATATATCAAAAGACTCAAAACTTCGAGAGGAGCTCATTGGGACTCTTTAGAGGAGATTTTGAATTGGTCGGATTAAAAGATTCCATTATCCATTAAAACTTCTTCAAGCTTCGATTTTAAAATTCTACGTGCTGCAAAGGTGAATCCTTTTGAATGAATAATGAATCGAAAGACTTGAAACATTGAGAGGAGCTCATATCTAAAATTTGGGACTGTTTAGAGACGATTGAATTGGTCGGGATTGAAAAAAATGTATATAAGAATATTGTATAAATAGTATATATCGATATATATACATCTCGAATACATAGTTATATATCATATATACACGGGTGTATACTATTTATATAATATCGATACATTACATATACATGCGGCCATTTTATTGAATTTTTTTTACCCAAGTTTGATACATTACATATACATGTGGCCATTTTATTGAATTTTTTTTACCCGATTTTGATACATTACATATACATGTGGTCATTTTATTGATTTTTTTTATCACCTGTACAACTATATAAGAAGTCCTTTTTTTAAGTGAACTCCAGTGCTTTGACTAAGAGCATGTTTGGATATAGGCTTACTTTAAGCTGCTTTTAAGCATAAACTATTAAGTTGAAAATTTCAACTTCTAACTCTTACTATTTTTTTTTGGTTATTTTGGCTTAAAATCAAGTGTTAAAAAGCATTTTTTTACGGAAAAATTTTACCCACACCGGGTGTATACATCAAACCAATGGATGTATGACATGTGTTTGAATACATACAACTATCACTTAACCATAATTAATTAATGTATATAATTACTTTATTAAATCACTTAACCATGATAAGTTGCATTGATTTGGTGTATACACCCGGTGTGGGTAAGTTTTTACCTTTTTTTTCCTTACCCAAACACTATATAAAAGAATTTACGAGCTATTTTGACTTAAAAACGCTTAAAATAAGCCAATCTAAATGGGCTCTAATTGGGCCTTAACTTGATACTGTATCTTAACCCTGATGATGAAACCGATAATTACCAGTATCAGTCTGGTCCGTTACCAATATCGATCCGATCCATTACCGATTTTGTTATCAGTAATTACTGACTCCAATCCAAAGGTTTTTTTTGTAACTAACGTATTTTATTGAATTACCGATAGCAACATTACAAATCAAGCAGCTACCACAACCTGCTTCTTTCGTAAAAAAACTCAACTACACTAGCTCTAACACATTCCTACAGCTAAAAAATGAAGGTTAATTAAAGCATTCTTAGCGCCTTTTTGGGCTCTAACGATATAAATATAAGTTATCTCTCTATCCATCGCTTCCCCGGATCTACTCTTCTTCGCAAAAATCCTATTGTTCCTTTCAATAGATATCCCGTAACTGCATTCAGCTAGTAGAAGTTTTAAAATTTAGGCCTGCAGAGATTTCCCTTTCCCTTGCTGGTTACACCACTGTAAGAATACATCCCAACTTGTTGGAGAGAAATGCATCCTTTGAAGCCATGTGAGCAGCCTATCCCATAGAGCAATGGAGAATTGACATAGAATAAATAGGTGGTCTATTGTCTCATCTTCACGTTGACACAGACTACAAGTCTTGGGTACATCCACCTTCTATTTAGCCAATCTATCAGCTGTTAGCAATCGCTTGTGGAGCATCAGCCACATAGTGAAGTAGGCTTTAGGTCGTGCATCATTATTGAACATAAGACATTTCCACCGAACTCGAGGTTGGTTTCCAAGCAATTGGAGATACATCTGCCTGATCATACTGCCATTCCTGCTTCCAATGTCCTGCATTTGATCAACCACCTCTTTTGCATTCATAATACTCCGAATCATCTAACTAGCTTGACCATTTGAAAGCCAAGGAATCTGCTGCTTTACATAGAAACTATGAATCCATAATTTGTCTTCTTTATTTGCTAAGTCCCAACAGAATTTTGTCACTGCTGCCTTGTTCCACAAGTGCATCTTTATCAATACCAGACCCCAAACTGATTTAGGACATCATAATCTCTCCCAAGCGACAAGTGCTTTTTTGGTAATATGACCCTCACCCGACCATAAGTAGCTTCTACATAACCCCTCTATAAGTTTCATGATCGAGTAGGAATGACAAAAAGTTATGCCCAATAAGATTGCATACCAAAAAGGACTGTTTGCACATGCTATGCTCTGCCTGCATATGATAACTTTCTCGATGTCCAGGATGTAATCTTTACCATGATCTTGTCAATGAGAAGATACCATTGTAGAACTAATAGCTTTTTTGTGGATAATGGGATCCCAAGGTATTTGAAAGGGAGCTCACCTACAGTGAATCCTAATTGTTGTATGATGGCTTGTTTATCTCCTGGCGGCTCCTCTCCAAAATAAATGGAGCTTTTGCTCAAATTTGCTTGCAATCCTGAAGCTTGGGAGAACCTTGAAAAGCATTCATGCAGAGCTGTGACAGAATCTAAGTCTCCTCTAGAGAATATTAACAAATCATCAGCAAAGCATAAGTGAGTAATACCCAACTTGGAACATTTGGGATAATACTTAAAGGCTTTCACTTCTCTAAAGCCAAGAAGTGATCTAATCAAGTACTCTATTGCTATGGAAAATAGGAAGGGGAACATAGGATTCCCTTGTCTGAGCCTTTTAGCAGCCTCAAAAGGTAGAGAGTTAACCCCATTCACAATAATTACATAGCTCACAGTTTTAACACAAGTCATCACCCATTGAGTGGACATAGCAGGGAAACCCAATTCAAACATCACTTGCTCAAGGTAGGTCCACTCCACCGAATCGTAAGTCTTTTGAAGATCAATTTTTAGCATACTCCTAGGTGACAAGTTATTCCTAGTGTAGGCTTTAACCAGTTTATGGGCTAGAATTATGTTATCTGAGATCTTTCTCCCTGATATAAAACCATCTTGGGCATCAGAAATAATAGAGTCCATAACATCATGTAATCTCTTGGCTAACACCTTCGAAATAATTTTATATAAAATGGAGCAGCAAGCAATAGGATTAAACTCCTTCACAGAGGAAGGGTTAGGGACTTTAGGGATAAGGGAAACTAGAGTGCAATTGACAGGTTTATAGAATTTCCCAGTGATGAAAAAACTCTTTACAACTGTAATTATATCATGCTTTATAATCTGCCAAGTTTGCTTAAATAAATAGGCATTATAGCCATCAATACCTAGGGCTTTATCATTGCCAATAGATTGTAAACCTTCATAAATTTCCTCCTCCGTAATATATCTACACAACATAAGCTTCTACTTCCTAGATAAAATTGGGCCTCTCTTCATGATATGAGTATCAATAACAGGCAAAGAACTGGTTGAGGATCCCAAAAGGCTTCTGTAGAACTTGACAAACTCATCTTGTATTTCCTGTGGATCATGAAGGAGCTGGCCAGACAGAGCATTGATTCCTCTTATCTATTTCCATTGAGTTCGTTCCTTAACAAGGGCACTAAAATACTTATTATTTGCATCACCAAGTTATATCCACTTAGCTCTAGATTTTTGTCTAAGTGCCTTCTCCTCTAGCATCGACCACCTTTCCAAGTTGATCAAAGTTTTTTTCTCTTGATTAATCAAACTATTAGTAGCTTTAATGGCTAGGGAATCTTGAATATGTAACGATCGGGTTCGTCATTACAGATAAACTTTTCGTGCCATGTTTCGAGTCAAAAAACTTCCGGATTTGGGAGTTGAAAATTCTGGGCTAGGCTAGTCTCGATCGGTTTTGGAGAGAGATATGGTCTATGGTAATTCGGGTAAGGATTGGTTAACGTGTCCTATTTTGAGCTAGTTTTCCATTTAGCTAAGACATAAAGGAGTCCAGGGGACTTTCCGAAATTAAATTTGGGTAAGTAGAACTCCCGGTATCGAGGTTGATGTGAAGGGGTTATTTTGGAACGTTAGAAAAGTGAGTGTGTTGTAAAATGGACCAATTTGGGGGACTTTATGACTTTTTGTCCCGTGTCAACCGCCGTAGCGATTGACACACCGCCATAGTGACCTCTGTTATAGCAGAGAAATTACCGCTATAGCGGAAGTCAACAACGGTCAGCACCACTATAGAAGTAGGCTTTACTATGGCGATACCGCTATAGCGGAGCGTGGACTGCTATAGCAGAGCGGCGGGATCAGAAAACTCAAAAAATGAGTTTTATAATTTCATTCTCCCCCATTCAGCTCTAAAACAGACTAGGGTTACTCAAAGAACCCTCCTAGGCTGCTCCAAAGCTTGGGAGCCATGGGGAGGAGGGATTCCGATTGAAAGAACGCGAAACCACGGATTTGGACATGCAGAATCGTCAGGGAACGCCTTCACGGAGCTAGAAAATGCATCATGCAGCTGTTTGGCATCCATGTAGTCTAGGTTCTTTCTTTGATTAGACTTAGACCTATTTCTATTTCATATTATTGATATAGAAAGAGAGGAGGAATCATGTTTAGGCCTTCGGGCACGGAGTTTGGAGGAACATTGTATGGTTTGATTAGTTTACTGATTAGGTATTGATAATGTCAAGGTGATGTACTTCAACCCGGGTTGTTTATACATGTCAAAATTGGGTTCAGAAAACTAGATTATTGGTAAGGTTTGGGAAATTGAAAAGGCTATGGTTAATTAACTGACTAGTTTAAAGGGAGTTTTGGGAATGATTCTAGTATAAAGGAAGTAGAGTAAACTAGAATGGTTAAGGTACCAATGTTGGGGGATGTCTTTCCCATATTGTATCTTTCTTAAGAAAAGGGTCTGGAATTAATGTATCTACAAATATGTGCCAAGAAAGGGGTAAGTCGGGGATTAGTCCTCGGGTGGGTCTAATTATACATTACTATTGTAGTTAATAATGGTTTCATGAGTGGACCAGGTTTAATTGTTGAAACTGTGACTATTGCATATTGGCCTGTGAGGCCGAGTAGTTGAACATAAGTGTGGGATTTGTCTTAGTGTGGACCGGGATGACATGTTGAACACTTAGGTAATGGTTATTAATTCCTGTATGCATTGTATGTTTTTGTACTTTTGACTAAGTATTTGTATGGTTTGCATTGCTTAGGGAATGATTTAGGAATGTCCAAAAGTCCTGTTTTCAGTTTTGTGAAATGAACTAGGTGTTATTGCTTGTTGGTTTACAAGTGTTGATTGTTCATTATTTATGACTATGGATTTTGTGTGACATTCGGTATGCTCGGGTACCACGCCTGGTACAGGTTACTTATTGATTGGCTCGGGTACTATGCCTGGTACAGGTTACTTATTGGTTGGCTCGGGTACCACGCCTGGTACAGGTTACTTATTGGTTGGCTCGGGTACCACGCCTGGTACGAGAATTACAAATGGTTGGCTCGGGTACAACGCCTGGTACGGGTTTGCTTTACTAGCTTGGTTGTATTTTTTACATGTTGGTTTCATGAGTGAACCGGGTTATCTATTATTGATGTCTGTACATGTGGCTCTTTGAGTGAACTGGGTTATCTGTGATTGATTACATTTGTCCTTGAGAGGCCAGGTTATACACTTAAATATGGGGATGGTCCTGGGTGGATCGGGTATCGCATGTTAATACTTAGGCATTGGTATAGGGATCCTTGCTTGGTCCGATAATGAAAAAAGGTAAATGTCATATTTATTATTGTAATTGAATTATTATTGAACCTATTCCCTGTGGTGGGTAAGTCAAAAGGTAGACTGAGAGTATGGAGTTATACTACTGGCTGTTATTATATGTTGTACTGCTTTACTCAGTGTGGGTACACCATTTATTCTTTATATATTGGGTTTCTGAGAGGGCCGAGATTTATTATTATTTTGCGTATAGTTGGTCCCTGAAGGGATGGGTTAGTGTGCTTAAGTGACAAGGTGGTTCTTCTGTAAACCAGGGTCATATCTTATTGTCCTAGGGATCCTTGTTGGGTCTAGGTTTCGTTAAAAGGATATATGTTGTCGTCACTGAGAATTGTCAATGTTGGTTAGACTATTGTGTACGTTTGATAAGCTAAGGGAGATACTTATGGTCTGGTTATAGCATTGACTGTTGTCACTTGTCGAGTATGGCCCTGGGGGTCATAGGAACAGTTTTGTACTAGTAGGTGGTGGTACGATGGGTGAGGTCTACGTCACTAAGTAGTGGGGTTTACTTCGAGTTGTTGAGTCATAGTGGTTGACTTGGGTAAGGAAATAATAGTCCGGGTATGGACATAGATGTTGGCAATGTCAAGGTGACTTGGGAAGTCTAGGTGACAAGGTGACTTGGGAAGTCTATGTCACAAGGTGGCTTGGGAAGTCTAGGTGTCAAGGTGACTTGGGAAGTCTAGGTGACAAGGTGACTTGGGAAGTCTAGGTGTCAAGGTGACTTGGGAAGTGTAGGTGCCAAGATGACTTAGGAAGTCTAAGGGATAGGCAGGTTTGGGTTGATATTGGGTTTTGGTAAGGTGAATGTTGAAGGATTGAGTATTGTAATTAATTGTGCATTCCCTTGATTTCTTATATGATGGTATGAGTGGATTCGGGTCGACCAATGATGCCTACCAGTACGTATGTTTGTACCAATTCTACTCTTGCTATACCTTTTTGGGTATAGTCTGGTTGCAGAGTTGGTGATGTTTCACAGGTTCAGGATGACGGTGATTCTCCAGCAGCTCCTACTTCTTGCTTCTATGGTAGGTGTTGTGACTTCTTCATTTTTGTATCATATTATAGTAGCTTATGTACCGGCTTAGACTAGGTCCTAGGGAGGGTGTTTTAAAGTTGTAAAATGGTTTTATCTCATAGAAGAGGTTTCCTGAATAAAAGATTGTAAAGGTTTTCATGTATCAAAAATGAAGGTTTATGGTTATAATTGAGTTTTTCCGCATTTACCTATTGGACGGATGGTAAGGGTTTATCTATCTAGGTGCATAGAGTAGGCACCCGCACGACCCAATAGGTTGGGTCGTGACAGATGGTATCAGAGCCTAGGTTACTGGTCTCCCAGTACTAGAGCAAAATGTCGAATAGAGTCCTGCGGATTGGTGTGTTGACGTCCACATCTAATCCTAGGGAAGCTATGAAACATTCTAGGAAACATATCTCTTCTTTCATTCCTTTTCGTGCAGTTCCTTTACTTGCTTGCATGAGTTTAGTCCAATTGGTATCTCTCGATTCCAATTGGTATCTCAATGAAGTGAAGGATGTCACTGGACTACGGTTGCAATAAGATAAGCAAGGGTAATTGGAACCGGGAAGGTTCCAATTGGTATCTGGCCTGAGAGGCTGTGGTAAGGCATGGGTGGTCGATTAAGGGTCATTCGTGGGACGAATATAGAGTAATTGGTATGGTTTGATTTTGTTGTAACCTGAAACTGAATTGTTTGTGTATTACAATACTGGCATGAATTTTTGGATTCGTCTATGATTGGTTGCCTTGTTATGAAATTGCGAGTATAAAGGTATTTATAATTGATTCTTGGTATGATTGAGTGTTATTAAGTGTTGTGTGTGTGTGGAGTTAGAATTGCATATAAATTTCCAAAAAAGGGCTCATCATTGGTTAAGATGGTGAGGGAAAATGAATTACGACTGTGGGAAAACTCCAGTTTCAGGACAGTTGGAACTTGGTTGGGAACCATGGGGAAAAGGGGCTATTATTGATTGATAGCGGGAATTGCGGTAAGAAACTTTTTTATAGTAACTCATGATTGTGACTTCACTGAATTTATTCTGACTTTAAAATGTGTGATTTTCTTTGGCGATAAATTGCGGTATGCCCCAATTGGAAGGGTTTGCATTATATTTGGGTATAGACTTATCATTGGTATAGATGGTAAGGGAAGAAAAGGATTTAATGACTGTGAGGAAGCTCGATTTCAGGACAGTCAGGATTGGTTGGAAATCATAGAAAGGAAAAAGTGAGACTAGTAGTGTATGATAGTGGGAATGTGTTATTGTGCACAGCTCTGGTGTGTGTTGTGTCTAATTTTATGATAGTGGGGTGCTAAATTCTCAACTATGCATAGTTAAGGTTATGTTTTAAGACCGTAACACATTTTCAGTGTTAGCATTTAGAACATGAAAGGGGAATGAGAGAATTTTTCAGAGAATGGTAAATTTTCTGGGCTACTACTTTTGGGGGTTGCCATAGCGATGTGCAAGTCGCTATAGCAGGATGGGCAGGGAATAATCCCTGTCCTATTTTTCCCCTCTTCTGTCTTTCATTCCCGGGTCATTTTAAATCTCTATTTGAGCTGTGAGCTATTGCAGGAATTATTTAGCATCCATGATAGGAGAAAAGGGTAGATATGATAGCCCAGGGTATTGGTGAAGTTTTGATTTACCATGGTGGGAATAGTCACCTATGTAGTTGAAAAAATGACCCGTAATTGACTGAGTAGCGTTAGACATTGCTCATAGGCTTATGTCATGAGGGTGATTTGGCTGGTTTATTATTGATGATCTTTAGTGGTAGGGTCAGTTGAGGTAGTGGGGTTATTAAATGGAGTCTTAAACATTGTTATCCCTCTGGTCAGTTATGATAATACCGGTAGTACCGCTCATTGAGTGGTGGGGGTGTGCTCACCATGGAATTGGTTAGGGTGTAAGTTCCCGAGTAGAATTTCCCCCTAAGACGAGAGTTGACAAAAACCTCAAGCTAGGATGAGTTCCAATGAAATTTTTGTTGTTGCGTGATTTAGAGATACGTGGTGTCTTGGGGCACAATGTTGACAGGAGTAAGGTGATATTATGATATGTAAGGGGCATAGTACCCATAGGAAACTTCTGGGATGGAGTTCGGGTTAGAAGAACTCCGGGTATAGCGGGAAAGGGGACGCTATGGTGGGATCTAGTCCACTTGGCATGAAAAAATTATTTTGTTCGTTAGTTGAGTTTCTTTTGCTCCGGTGTTTTGATGAGGCCCCAGATTTCTTGGGCACTCAGGAAGGGGTAATCTAGTTAGCCTTGTGCAGCTCGAATGAAGGAATTTCTTGATAGAGCGGGAGTGAGATGAATTTGGATTGAGATGGGTACACCAAGGGATTGGGAAGTTTCGGTGGTTTGTGTAAGGTTATATTTATGCTGTCACGGTAGGGCGTTAAGGTTCGGAGGGGCAGACTCTTTATTCTCTTTCTGCCTTAAAGATCGTTTGAGGATGAACGATAGGTAAATTGGTATCTGTTGTAACGACCGGGTTCATCGTTACAGGTAAACTTTTTGTGCCATGTTTCGAGTCAGAAAACTTCTGAATTTAGGAGTTGAAAATTCTGGGCTAGGCTAGTCTCGGTCGATTTTGGAGCTAGGTATGGTCTCGGGAAATACGGGTAAGGATTGGGTAACGTGTCCTGTTTTGAGCTAGTTTTCCATTTAGCTAAGATATAAAGGAGTCCGGGGGACTTTCCAAAATTGAATTCGGGTAAGTAAACTCTCGGTATCGAGGTTGACGTGAAGGGGATATTTCAGAATGTCAGGAAAGTGAGTGTGTTGTAAAATGGACCAATTTGGCGGACTTTATGACTTTCTGTCCCTTGTCAACCGCCGTAGCGGTTGACACACCACCATAGCGACCTCCGCTATAGCGGAGAAATTACCGCTATAGCGAAAGTCAATGCCGGTCAGCACCACTATAATGGTAGGCTCCACTACGGAGGTACCGCTATAGCGGAGCATGAAATGCTATAGCGGAACGACAAGATCAGAAAACTCAAAAATGGGTTTTATAATTTCATTCTCCCCCATTTAGCCCCAAAATAGAGGAGGGTTACTCCCCTCCTCGGCTGCTCCAAAGCTTGGAAGCCATGGGGAGGAGGGATTCCGGCTGAAAGGATATGAAACCGCAGATTTGGGCCTGCAGAATCATCATGGAATGCCTTCACGGAGCCAAAAAATGTATCATGGAACTGCTTGGCATCCAGGTAGTTCTAGATTCTTTCTTTGAGTAGACTTAGACCTGTTTCTATTTCATTTTATTGATATAGAAGGAGAGGAGGAATCATGTTAAGGCCTTCGGGCACGGAGTCTGGAGGAACATTGTATGGTTTGGTTGGTTTACTGATTAGGGATTGATAATGTCAGGGTGATGTGCTTCACCCCTGGTTGTTTATACATGTCAAAATTGGGTTCAGAAAACTAGATTGTTGGTAAGGTTTGGGAAATTGAAAAGGCTATGGTTAATTAACTGACTAGTTTAAGGGAGTTTTGGGGATGATTCTAGTATAAATGAAGTAAAGTAAACTAGAATGGTTAAGGTACCAATGTTGGGGGATGTCTTTCCCATGTTGTATATGTCTTAAGAAAAGGGTCCAAAATTGATTTATCTGCGAATATGTGCCAAAAAGGGGTAAGTTAGGGATTATTCCTCGTGTGGGTCTAATTATGTCACAACCCAATTTCTCGGTCATGATGGCACCTACAACCCCCGGTAGGTGAACCAATCCCCGTAGCCCAGAACAGTTAGTAATGGCTACTATCTAGCAGATAAGGGAGCAAGACGAATACAATAGATAACAGGGATATAAATATATACATATGCGGAACTAAACCAAACCCCAAGACCTGGTATCATAGTACAGAGCCAAAACTACATACATGGAGTGCAAACGATCCAAAAGAATATATACAGATGTCTCTGAATGGTGATAGAGTACATAAAGCAAAAGATAAACTAAAGCTAGGCTCCGATCGCCAAGAGCTCACCCTCAGCCTGAAGTAGTCTCCAACAGATCTCCAAGCACGAATCACAACGGTCTAACGACGATGGCCCACGCTAGGATCTGCACCAAAGAATGCAGGGGTGGGGTGAGCACCAAATGCGAAGCATAAGGTACCCAGTAGGTATCATAGGCCGACTGGGCACATATAAGATAAAAGCGCAATAATAGACAGAATAGAAGCAAGTAGTCACAGAAATCAACGAAAGGTACACAGGAACTAGCCCAGAGGGAAAACAACAGAACCACATGTGAGGCTAGTAAGCAGAATATACCCCCCATAGGCACAGGTGAAAGTAAGAAACAACGCACCTGGGATCCTTGCAATA